>PVKP010002270.1:111244-126759 GCA_004027715.1 Plecturocebus donacophilus
AAACAAAAAAAAAAAAAAAAAAAAAGCCATGCTAGAGCATGGGATATTATCAGTCAGTATCTCATGATTTCTAGGGACTAAGAAAGTGTCTAAGACAAAGCAAAATGTCATCAAATGTAGCAAACATAGCAAGATATTGATGCAGGACATCTTTTGGGAATTGACCAAGGCAAAAGAAATTTGGAAAAATGGCATACTTTTGTCTGAGATGTTTAGTCTTATTCACCCAATGGAAATCAATTTTAGCACAATTCAGGGATTTCAAAAAACTTCACTAAGCCCCCGTCATTATTAAAGAGGCAGTGATTACATGGCAATAGGGGTAGGATACCTATGTGGGGACAGATAGGTACTTATCATTGCATAGATTGCACATTAATAAGATCATGTATGCAAAACTTAGCCCTATGACTGGCTCAGAATAAATGCATAGAGTAGGAATTAAAATAATAATGAGAGCTAAATATAATAGGAGGAAATTTGTGCCCAGTAAATAGCAGCAGTACAAATTGCTAAGTAAGAACCAAAGAGGAAAAGATTAGTTATAAGCAGATCAAAGGAAGCTTTCTAGCATTTGATGTGGTTCTTCAAGGATAAAAAGAATTTTAAAAGTGGCCATAGGTTGAAGGGATTTTTTGGTAGGAACACCGCATGAGCCAAGGCAAGAGGGAAGAAAGCACATGGTGGGCTTGATGTTACTAAAATTATATCAGTTGGTCTCTGTGTAATGGGTGATCTAATTTAAATGGCATATTGGGGATTTCTTATGGCAGGCTATGAATACCACAATACCTCATAAAAATTCAAGCCAAAGAGCTAATGCATGCCTCATCTTTACTTAGTCCTTAAAACTGCTTATTAGTGAGATTTTGGTCCTCTGCTACCAAGAAAGACAATGATATATAAAAGTAACTAAGAGTTACCTAATAATCATTGTCCAAAGATTTTTAAATTTTGTCCATTTAAAGCTATGTTAAGGAGTTACTGTTGGATCTCTATTTCTGTTTGCTTCCAACAGATTGGATTTATATCTGTGTTTAACAAATTGTGTTCCGAGATGCACTGGTTTAGTAAGGTATTAACTGATATTTTCCTTCAGAGAGTCTGTGGTCCTATAGGTTGTAAAGACAGTAAGAGGCCATCTTTCTCTGGGAGATTCATGGTGCACACTTGCAGATAAAAGCTCTGAACATCCTGCCACTGAAAAACCACTTTAACTATTTCAGCCCAAATCTCACAAACGTTTTAATCATGAAACCTAACTGAATGTATGGACTAACCATTGACATCTCACTGACACAGTGTTGGGGAAACACATAACACATTTTGGGAAATTTCCAGATCAACTCCTGAGCTGTCACAATTGTAACTCTAGGTGGAACCAATCCACTTTGAACTCCCTGGAAAGCTTCATAGAGCAAGATACTTTTGAGACTTTGCTGATCATTTTATCCTTGAAGTCTACTGAAACAGATTGCTCCCACACAAATTACATTTAAAATAATTCTAGAATGTTACTACTGAATCCATCCAACCTTATCATCTAAAACATTTTAATGAGTTATATAGACTTTCTCTGCCCAAGTATTTCCACGTACTAGCTGGGAGAGAAATACCTTGCCATGTCCTATTCTCAGACTTTGCCAGATAAAATTAGTAAATCTTCCAGCCTCTTCCTAATGTCTTCAGCTCAGTATTGCCTGGTTTGCCTATGGTCTTGATAATAAGATGTAAATGAATTGTCATATGGGAGTTTAATAGCAGAACTCCCCAAAGGTAAAAGTGGTGAAGGTGAAGACTGCCTTAATCACTCCAAAGTTACATATGGAGAAAATGAGCTTGCAGTGAAGTTAAATGTCTTGCCCAAGTCCTGTAGCTATATTCATGGCAAAACACTGCACTGGAATCCATTACAGATTGTCTCTTTCCTTTCTGACTGTATTTCCCTGATACTGAAGATCTCCATACTCCCAGCAAGAGGAAATTTCCATTGACTTAGTGATGAAGGCTTGAGCAAAACTGTAGGTGCTCCCTTTAAAAAAATGTGTCTAAGAGGAATAATGAGGTCATAGCCAAGTCAAACTGTGAAAAAGGCAACTTTGGAGAAGAGAGACAAGGTCTGTCTTCACTTAACAGGCCCATCGGTGAGTAGGTTTGCAGATATGTTAGTTAGGGAATGTAGCCAAACAGCCAGGTAGAGATGGACAGTACACAAAGTGACTCAAAGTCGAAATAAAAAATGCAGTGCATTTAAAGGTTTGTGTCTGATTTTGGAAGACACCAGGGATCTTAGTCTCTGCATTCATCCTCTAGATTCCTCATTCACCATCAGCACATTTCCAGTAGTTTTATCCAGCAAGAGAAATGTGGCCGAGGTGGGGGAAGGGTGGGGTGATTTGAAGGCCAAGAGGGGGAAACCAAGGGCAGTGCAGCCAATGCTCTGTGATCTGGGAGCGCGTGAATTTTAGGTCAGCTAAATCAGGACACAAAGCTACAGCTGCGAAACCACAAAGGCCTACATATAGTTTCCCTGGCTCAATTGCTTCCCAGCCTCAAATCTGCGGAAGAGAGCCTTCCATAGGGGAACCTTCTTCTTCCCCAATTAGTGCCTTTTCACAGTGGCAGGATAGAAAAGGTTTTACTCGGCAGCATTACTCAGTATCAGTAATATGCAAAAGATCTGTGAAATCAATTCCTATTATTTCAAAGGACGCTGCATAGTAAAAATAATGCATAGTAAAAACACTGTAATGAAACTACTGCTTAATCTGCTGTGATTATCTAAAGCGAACCAGCAACTGTTTCATCCTTACTCTGCAGCATCTGCTCACTGCTACATAAACTGTGTGTGCTACAGAGAAGCTTCGTGCTATGGCAGCTGAAATTGTGAATCTTGAGGTGTCACTGAGATAGAAGCTTAAGGGGATTGACTATCTGGCTTAAGATCATTAAAGCTTTTCCAATCTCACCTCTCCTGTCTCATTTGTTTTCTGTGTTCTTCATTCTCTGAACTACCTTCTTCTTCTTCTTTTTTTTTTTTTAACATGAACAGATAGCTCAAAAAAGCATGAACAGAAGCAAGGAAAGTGGTTTTCGTTTTTTAAAGCTAGTTTGATCATTATGCAAATGGCATACTGCCCACATTCTCTCCCCTCCCCCGAGTTTGCCCTTCTGCCCTTGCTAATAACAGTTGGCCTTGTTTGGCCGCAGCTTGGCAAGACTCTCCAACAATTTTGCCGCTCTACATTTCAGCCATGACTTTTGTCATATTTTGGAGAGAAACTTGCACCTGGCCAACCAACTTGCATGCCAAGTTCCAGCCCATTGAGATTTAAAATGGATTTGAATCGATTGCCCTATGAAATTGAGAATGTATAACAAAGACAGCAGTATAAAGTCATGGTAGTTTTCTTGCAGAGTTGAAAATAAAATAACGGGTATGGGGATAGGTAGCATTCAGCTTTAAAAACACAAGTAGTACTTTTTTGCCCTATGCAAAGATTAGGAAAGAAACAGCAGCTTACAAAATGCATCAAGAGAATAGAATGCATTTTTCTCTTAGCTAATGTAAAAAAATGAATATGCATTTTTATTACTGTTATTGCACCTTAAAATTAACTTGGTGCACAGGTATTTGCTATTGGATGATCTATTATTAGTTACCTTTCAAATTATCCTTTTAGTAGGAAATTGAGACCTCCTTTTCTCTAGGAATTTCTGCTTCCTCAAGAACTATCTTCCGACTTCTCTTTCATGCTTTCTGCTCAGCCGGGGGGAAGACAAGTAGAGAAAGGTTATGTGTTTGTCAACTCACCTAGGAAAACTATACTGTGGAGGTAGCAGGCATCTGAAAATGAGGCATCTGCCATATAATTGAGAGCAGACTTGCCCTCTACTAAGGCACATGAAGCCCGAGAAAATGCCAAACAGCTTCTAGTTCAGTCCAGCTGGAAAGTGCATAGGAATGACTTCAGATCTTGTGAAAATGCAGTTTTTGAGTGACTGGGTCTGGGCTGTCTAAGACCTGAGCATCTGCACCAAGCTCCCAGTGCTGCTGGCCTGCCAGGGGACAGAGGCTACTGGTTCCAGGACCACACCTTGAATACCAAGGTTTACGTAGATTGGGCTTCTTCCATTCATGCAAGTGTTACCAATATTTTAGGATAGTTTTCTGAATGTTACATAAAGCTTGGTGGAAGCCTAGACAAATTGAATGTCATGGCCCTAGAGCCACAGAAGTAATCTTATCACAGGAATTTTTTGAGGTCACACAACACACTCCAAACATGAGGCAGTGAAGGCAAGGAGGTAGGGAGGTGAGGCAAGTAATAAAAATCAGATGGCCAGTAGGGAGAGAATCCAGGGGCTGATCTCACACTGTTAAACTCACCAGTTCTAATGGCATCACTTTCAATATCTTCAATTCTATTTATAAATTTTTAAATCTAATTCTATGTCATATGTATACATCTTTTATTGGGAACAGATTCAAACCTACATTTTAAAGAAGAAGTGCAAAGATTTTAAAGAAGCAAAGTAAGAAAATAAAATTTCATTCTCATACCTTGTATAATAAAAAGGCAGTTATTATTTGTAATATTCTGAAAAGTTAAAATGTGGCTGGGCAGTTGGTGATATACTATGTCATTGGAAAATCCACCCTTAAGTCCAAGAGACATCTTGGCCAATTATGCGCACGCATCCGACAAAAGGAGCTAGTGGGAAGCTGAACTCTGACTTTTTAAAGATTTGTTTGAATGAGACATGGATTTAATATTTTCTGATCAATATTGTGTAAAATACATTCCAAATGATACCCATATTTTAGCCTGCAGAAGAATCGAAAGGATGGTGTTTATTTAAAATTATCAAAAATAATTGTGCAATGGTGTTCCTATGGGGTCATATCTCAGCCCTTGTTCCACCCTATGTGAAAAGTCAGTCCTGGTGCACTCCGACATGTCAGCCATGCTAGCAATAAGAGGCTTCCTCTCTCTCACTTTCCTCCTGGCTTCTGGGTCAAGATAGTCTAAGCCAGAGCCTCTATCAGGTTTAAACCTATCTTGTCTTCCAGCAAAAACAAAAAAAAGGAAAAAGGAAACAAAAAAGAAAAATAATAAATACATGCTTGAGTGTAATGCTGCTGGTGAACATTCTTTTGCTTTATATCCCAATGCTATTTTTTATAGCAGTCCAATTTTTTAAAAAAACATTATGAATATGAGTACGATAGAAAGGTAGTGATTTTATCTCAACTACACAGGGAGACACATGCAAGGTAAAAGCACAAATGTGATCTTCAAATGTATGTGGCAAGAGTGATGGGTTGGTTAAGTTATAATATATATACTGCATTTTTACTTCTATGTGGAATTGAGAAAGTAAAGTGGATCTTTCTTCTTAGTTTATATGTGGCTTATCTATTTGGGATAATGTTTCTGTGCATATGAGTTGGTAGACGGGATAGCAAGAAGCTTATCAAGATAAACTGAGGAAAGTATAAAAAATGTCCTAGCAAATAAAATAATATAAATCCAGGCTAAATATCATCCACTGAAATAGAAGTCTGCACATTTGGTAATAAGTTTGTCTCAAAGTGTCATGTTGAAAATCAGATTTTACTCCTTAAACAAGAAATAAGCAAAAGAAATATAAGGGACATTATTTAACATTTTCCTTCTTTCTAGATTTTAGAGAATTCCTTTCCAGGAAGGTAAAACTTTTAACTGACTTTGAGAACGTCTTTCTTATTCCACAGGTATATTATTTTCAGTCCTCATTTTGCCAAACTTTTTTGTTTTTATGCGATTTCAAATATATCTTCCCCTTTAAAAGTAGATGATTTTGTAAATTCTTTGTTTTTCACATTATAGTACTGCCAAACAGTCAAAATCTGAAGAATGCTCCTTTTACAAACAGAGATAAACAACTAGATTTGGAAGTGTCGTAGAATCCTGCATTGTAGCTTGTGAGTTGTTCCAGTGTTATTTTTACAAGTGATATGTTTATTTTTGTGATCAGTTAGAGATTTGGTCTATGAGTCCCAGCTGAGAATCCCAAGTACTTCCTCAATTCCCAAGAAATGGAGAACACCTGGAAAAGGATTCTTCAAAACACACATGAACAAGATGCATGAGAACAGTTGCTCCATTCCCAGTTCAAAAACAAACAAAAATACATATCAACTAGGAAAAAAAAAAAATCTGTCTGATTATCCTTCACCTTGAGTCTTTGGTTTAAAGCAAGCAGATAAAGAAATAAACATTCCCAAAAGCAGCCCTCACCCCCATGCCATTAGGATCTCCAAAGTAAATAAAAAGTGGTACTGCCGAGAGTGAATTGCTGTGGCAATTCCAGGGAGAATCCTGATTTTAGCACCACTGTACCAAATTTGTCATTTAGGGAAGCTCTTGTTCCCTTTATTGAGTTTCACTGTAGCGAACAATTTCTGCCTGCATCCCTCGTGTGTCCTTTTGGTTTATTATCTTTCACTGTGAATTGAGCCTCTACAATCAGTTTCACGGGAAGCCTAATTTCACTCACTGCTTATACATATGAGGAGACACCCCTCCCTGCCTCCCCCTCTCCCAATGTTCTTATCAAATGAAGAATTGTGGATAAGGGTTAGGTGCAGATAAACATGAGTGTAGCACTTTCAGAAAGGTCGTGACCCCCCCCATAAGGTGCTTCTTGTTATGCCTGACCTTCAGATTTTCATCATCAGCCCGCCTGACAACTTAATAATGCAGAGGAGCAGGATTCATTTCGCCCCTCTGAGAAAGCCAGCACGGGACGCCCTTTTCCCTGATTATTTCCCTGCACTCCCGGCTGCCCTTTATAAGCCAACCAGAACTCCATCAATCATGCCCCTTTCTTCCCTCGCCTCCTCAGCCCCCAGTTCTGAAGACTCTAAAGCTGCCCTGTTCCTTTTGTCCTGGGCTGGATTGTGTATACAAAGATCCCCAAAACGGGGGTGGAGAGGCGCACCTTTAGCAGATAACTGCTTCCCTTCACAATCCCTGCATCTGAGTCTACGCATTGTGCATTTCTTTTTCTTTCTATTTTTTCTCTGCTTGTTTAAATAAATGCTTTTAAAAGTTTTCATCCTTATTTGTGGGGAGCATTGTCATGCACCATCTCTTTTAACGAGCTCCTGTAAATGCTGGGGTTTAAACAACCTGAATGTGAGTTAGAGATTTTTCTAGGTGTTTTTGGCCCCGTTTCTTCGTCATGGTGAATATTGTTGTTATGAGTGGTTTAGCATTCTAGAAGTAGCTAAAGGCAATGAAACCTGTTTCACATCTTCTTCCCCAGTCCTTTTTTCCTTCGGAATGTAGCAGAAGGAAAGAGGGAGAGAGAGGACAGAAAAACAGAGACAGGGATGAAAGCATACAGACAGGCGATAGGGAGGGAGAAGACTCGGGCTTGTGGGAGTCATCAGGCATTTATTTCACCTTGGGCAGAATAAAAGTGGCATGCAGAAGTTTTAAGGGGAAAACATAAGTGCTTTTAGAAGGTGATGATATAGACTGGATTTGGATTCTAATAGCTGTAATAAACCTATTCTATAAAATATGCTCGGACTTCACTCTTTACCTTGCAAGTGTTTTCCTGGAAATAATAAAGTGGTTTTAGAGTAGAATATAGACAGGGTGCCACCTAGGGTGTCCCTGTGTGCCTTTTTACAGGCCTGGGTCCAAGGCCTCCAACAGCTGCCTTTGCTGTCTTAAAAAAGGATAACATCTTCCCTAGGCTAGCAACTCAGCTGGCCAAGGAAACATGAGCCCTGCCAGCTAGCAGACTTGCATCCCAGGTTGTTGGGTGAGCAGGATGGAAATCCGTGCCCAGTCGGATTGGATAGCAGGTCAGCCCAGCACACATGAGGCTACTGTACTGATGTAGTTTTGTTTTGTTTTGTTTTTAAGAAAGAGAAAGAAAAAGGCTACACTGTGGAAAATACAGTAGATTCACTTGATTGCCAAATAGATGTTAAACAAATAAAACAGATCTCACATCATCTTTGACAATAACAAAGCCAAGAAGTAAGGGGAGAAAATACATCACAAATATCTCATCAAAGATATACATCTATCCTTTACTTCCACAACACAAATTCAAAACCTTTTGTTAAAACAGAAAACAAGTTACTCAGTTTTGTTTTCATTCTCGTTGTTTTGTTTCATTCACTGTGACTGGCCGGCAGCAGCCTCAAGATATCTCTAAATAAACACGAGAGATAACAGAGACACATTTATTGAGGGCCTAGTGCATACCCAGTTTTTAGTGAGATGCTGTGATGTTCAGAGCCTGATATTAACTGGAAACTTGTAACATAGATGTGTGGGAAAACAGAAATCAAAATTTCTGATGTTAACATCTTATTATAAATACCTATTTCCAGAAATAAATAGAATTAGTTGGGAACACCAGACTTAAACTTTACTTCCAAGGATTTATTGTGCATGCATGTCCTTGAGGTTGCATTTACTAATCTACCATTTTTAGAATAAAGAAGTCACTGTACTTATAATATGGGTTGTTCTGGAAGACCAGAGATGAAAACTAGTACCTGATTTTGGTACTCTGGGAGAGTAGAGACATAGGAATGATCATCAGTGATTTGCATTTTCCATGAGTGTACAGTAGTTTTTAGGTTAGGGTAGACTTTCACCGAGAAGATTCCTCCTGAAGAAGCAAGTTTAAAGAAGATAATAAGTTTATCTTGACATTTTTTGAATTTGATGCTTGCCAGACAGCCAGGTAGAGATATCTGTGGATGGACAGTTGTATACATGAGTTCTGGAGTGAGATCAAGACTAAACAGATATGTCGAAACCATGAGAAAGGATAGAAAAGTGTGCATAATGAGAAGAGACAGCAAGAGGGAACCCCAAAAAACACTAAGATTAAAATGATTGCTGGAAGAAACAAGCCTATGTATGAAGTAGAGAAAGGTTAAGAAGCACGAAATAAAATTACTTTGTTTATGTTTATTTAATATTCCTTTCACAACCCACAATATGTGAGATCCTTCAGGGCAAGGACTTTATCAATCTTGCTCACAGATGTATCTGTAATGTAATAGAATGCCAAATAAATATTTATTTACAAATAAAAATCAGTGGACAGGTCAAAGGAAAACCTAGAGAGTGTAGTACACTCTCCTATTCAACAGGAATATGGAAGTAGACAACAAAGAAGAATATTAAAAATGCAGTATAGCAGATAGAAGTCATAATTTAAGGACTGGAACAATATAAAGTAGATTTGCCAATTAGGAGGTCACTGGTGATTGGCTAAGGGATCTTTTGACAGAATATTGGGAGCAGAAACTGGATTGTTAAACACTGAACAATGAAAGAAAGTGATGAACTTGGGCTGCAGAACGTAGAATTCATTTTCAAGGAGTGTTTACAGAACAAGGGCTTAGAGAGCAGTGACTCACTCCTGTAATCCCTGAGCTTTGGGAGGCTGAGGTGGGCAAATAACTTGAGGTCAGGAGTTTGAGACCAGCCTGGCCAACATGGTGAAACCCTGTCTTTACTAAGAATACAAAAATTAGCCAGGTATGGTGGTGAGCACGTGTAATCCCAGCTACTTGGGCAGCTGATGCAGGAGTCGCTTGAACCTAGGAGGTGGAAATTGCAGTGAGCTGAGATCATGCCACTATACTCCAGCCTGGACCACAGAGGAAGACTTTGTCTCAAAAAACAAACAAACAAAAAACAAGGGCTTGCCAGGTAGGCATGTGGGTAGACCCACAATGAACAGTTTCCTCCCTTTTCAGCTATTTACTAGCTATGGATGGAGTGGAGCACCTCAGGTTGACCAGCATCTGAGCACCTAAGATACCTGGGCAGGCAAAGCATAGCAAATTACATTACACGCATGTAACGATAACTTATTAATATTTATAACCCAACACATAAGAAATTAGTATTTTAACAGATACTCCTTATAAAATGTGTGGTAATTATACAAAATACAGAAATGTTAAAGAAAAAACTACGACTTTTATCCATGTTTATGGCCCCATACTAAGCCATCCTATGGATATAAATTTATGTAACTATTCTTCTATTGGGAGATATTTAGGTTTGTGCAGGGCATTTTTATTCTTTCACTGACTGCAACTTTTTTTTTTGAGATGGAGTCTCACTCTGTCACCCAGGCTGGAGTGCAATGGCATGATCTCAGCTCACTGCAACCTCTGCCTCCCAGATTCAAGCAATTCTCCTGTCTCAGCCTCCTGAGTAGCTGGGATTACAGGCACGTACCACCACGCCTGGCAAATTTTTTGTATTTTTAGTAGAGACAGGATTTCACCATGTTGGTCAGGCTGGTCTCAAACTCCTGACTTTGGGATCCACCCACCTTGGCCTCCCAAAGTGCTGGGATTACAGGCGTGAGCCACTGCAACTTTTTAACATTCTTTCTTTATCAGAGGAATTTCCCATACTCATGTCTTAGCTCCCCAGGTAAGAAACTTTAACTTCCTCTCCCAGCCTCCCTTGCAATGAAGGTAGAGTCATGCGATTAGGCTCTATCAATCAGACACCCCCACAGGACCCTTCACCTAGGAAGAAAATGTGCTGGGAATGGACAGATCCACATTGGTTAATAACAGCAATGCTGGCTTCTGGCTTTTTGGGGTTGTGATGGCTGAAGTCATGGCATTTAGGATCAAACCTTAATGGTGTCAGTGGTGGGTTCTGTGACAAAAACAGTAGTGTGGGAGTCTTCATTGGAGTGGCCCCACCATGTGCCTGTAGAGCTCCTAAACTTCACTCTGTGCTCCCTGGAATTCTATGAGTCACTTGCAATAAATTTCTTTTTTGTTTAAATCAGTTAAAGTGTGTTCTGTTTTTGTTTGTTTGTTTAATCGAAGAACCCTAAAGGTTCAAAGCTGTTTTTCATGTTTGGCTAAAATAAATAACTTTGTATTTTCCTTTTTTAAATTTTTTTGCTTTTAAGTTCTTTATAAGATTTCTGAGTCAAATAATGTAAGCATTTTTAAGTTTCTGATATAATTTAGCAGAGTCTTCTAAGGCTTAGTATCAGAGTGCCCATATATAAAGAGTCATCTGAATGTGTTCTCACTAGCATTGAATATTTACTCTAAAATGTTTTCATTAAATGGGCAAAAAAGCCATTTATTATAGTTAATTTGTCCTTTTTTATTACTGAAGATAGTTTCCTGTGTTTATTGGTTTTATTTTTTGTGATTTACCTGTCAATTTGCCTCATTTCTATTAGAATAATGTAATTTTCTTATTGCTGTAAAAATGTAGTTTATAAATTATGAATTATAAATTATGATACATGACCTTTGCATATATGTTATCTTTTTTTTTTTTGGAGACTGGATCTCAATTTGTTGCCCAGGTTCATGATTCACTGCAGCTTCAACCTCCTGGGCTCAAGCAATCCTCCCCCTTCAGCCTCCTGAGTTAGCTGGGACTACAGGAGTAACTGGGACTGCAGGCACATGCCATCATGCCTGGCTAATTTCTGTATTTTTTGTAGAGTAGGGTATCACCACGTCGCCCAAGCTGGTCTTGAACTCCTAAGCTCAAGCAATCCACCCACCTTGGCCTCCCAAAGTGCTGGGATTATAGGCATGAGCCACTGTATCAGGCCTTATTGTCAAATATTTAATAATTTATTTTGGATTTTTAATTCCACTTATATTGATTTCTGAGGTATAAAAGTTTGAATCATTTATGTGATCAAGTCTATTGAATTTTCAGCTGGATTTTATCATATTCTTATGCTTGCAAAGTTTTTCCTACCCAGAGAACAATTAGACATGCATCTATATTTTCTATTGGATTAATTCTTTACTTTATTCTTCCTTCCTTTATAAGAAATATGTGTGAGAACATGTATGCAAAAGTTGCTGGATGCAGAGAAGGCCACCAATGGGGCCTGGAGGTCACTGAGTGTTAGGGAGATCATTCATCAGGATGTGGAAATGCTTTCCTAGCTTCAAGTTAATCATAACATGAAACCTGTCAGCTTTGATATTCCTTCATTGGATTTCACTTCCAGGTACATTTTCCAAAAATATCATCTTATCAGACCCTTGACGTTCTCAATCACCTTTGATCCTCCCAAAAACTCATGTAGATAAAAAGGACCCCCTAAAGCTCAAGCAGAGAATAAAAACTCCTGCCATGATGACCCTGTTTCATCTTCTCAACCTTCCATCCATTCCAACCTTCCCCAGCCCTCAGCAACATTATTCAACTATTGGTTGAGTCATATGAAATTGCTGGTATTAGGCCATTTTTTAACCTAAAAAATAGTCATTTCATTTGGTTCAGTCTAAATATGTGAGGAAAATGCATTCATCTCCTCCCAATGTGATTTTCTACATAGTCTTATCACTGGAAAACCTGTCTTTTTCTTCTTCATTCAGACAACTTGAAGCTGTATTCTCACTTCTGTAAACAAACATTGCTGATCAGTACTACCCTTGGCTCTTTCTTCACAAACCATCTCTTTAGAATTGGATGTTAGGACCACTTGCATTGATGGAAGTTATGGGTTCCAAAACCCTATAAAGAAACTCCTTACTTTGTAATTATGTAAGTGAAAAGCCACCACTGTCTGCTGCCCACTCTGGAGTCCCTGTTAGTGTTGCCAGATGAGCATTTTCCACTTTCCATTGACATGCTCCTACAAGCATGGAGCTGATGAAAGGCATTTGGGTGAATGTCTTAAGCTGTCATCTCTCTGGACTTATCCTGAGGTCATTTTCTACAACAGAGAACTCAGGTCTGCTGTGGGGCAGAGCAGGTATTGAGCGTGATGTTTCTCTGAGAGCTCTAAAAGTAAACAGATTCTAGAAAACAAGATAAAATATCTGCAGAGTGGCATACAGAAAACTATATTGTGAGGCATACTCTTTCACGAAACCAGTGGGCTTGGACTAGGACACAAGTGAAGGCCAGGAAGCAGAAAGACGAGTCAGGGAGTGCTGGGAATTACAGAAGAAGGTTGTGCACGTGAGAAAGGGGATTCAGAACACGGTGGGCTTCACTAGGCATGATGTGCAAAGTTGCTTGTGGACAGAGCCCAGCATGGACTTTTAGGGTTAGGACTGGGGATGCAGCTGGGGAGGTAGAATACACATCAGGTGTATCAGGTGTGCCAGATGGGCTGGGGACACTGAGGGATTAAGAGAGAAGTAAAATGGGAGATGACAACAGAAACAACAGCAGCAACAGAATGAGCATTGCACTTTAATGGAAAGGGGATTTTGAAAGACAAAAGAACAATGGAAAGAAGAAATTGAGAAGAGTCAACACCAGTGGCCAGTTTCTAGTAAGAGTTCATGTAACAATGACACTTTTCTTTTTTTTTTCATAACATTTTCCCACGTAACCCATTTTTTAAAACCCAACTCAGTTAGCGTGTTAATAATTCCATTATCTGCAGAATTATTATATTAACAAGAAGCCACTTGAAACAATTAATGTGCTGCTATTGACTATCCGTCATTCACACCTTTATGGTTTAAGCAAATGCTTTTCTTCTCACATGATTTTAAGCATTTAAGGTAATCTGTGATGTTTTGGGGATCCATAGAAGGAAATGGCAGTTTAGAAAAGAGGGGAAACTCTGGTCAAATTTGAGAACTTCATGAGAACTTCATCCTTCTGGGAAAAAGAATTATTGGAATTTTCAAAGAGAGGGTGTAGAATGGGAGCAAAGTGTTAAGTTCAACTTAGTTTCTCATATTTCTTTTTTTTTTAATTTTCTGTATTTTTTCTGTTACTTGAAACTTAAAAGTATATTTTAAAAATTATTTTTTAATTTACTTGTTCATAAGTTATTGAGGTACAGGTGATATTTGATTATGTAAGTAAATTATTTAGTGGTGATTTGTGAGATTTTGGTGTACCCATCACCCAAACAGTATATACTGCACCATACTTGTAGTCTTTTATCCTTTTCCCTCCTCCCACTCTTTCCCTCAAGTCCTCAAAGTTCGTTGTATCATTCTTATGCCTTTGTGTCCTCATAACTTAGTTCCCACATATCAGTGAGAACATACAATGTTTGGTTTTCCATTTCTGATTTACTTCACTTAGAATAATAGTCTCCAATCTCATTCAGGTTCATGCAAATGCTGTTAATTCATTCCTTTTTATGGCCGAGTAGTATTCTATCACATATATATATATATATATATATACCACAGTTCCTTTATCCACTTGTTGATTGATGGGCATTTGGGATGTTTCCATGATTTTGCAATTCTGAATTGTGCTGCTATAAACATGCATGTGCAAGTATCTTTTTCAAATAATCACTTATTTTCCTCTGAGTAGATACCCAGTAGTGGGATTGCTGGATCAAATGGTAGTTTAACTTTTAGTTCTTTAAGGAATCTCTACACTGTTTTCCATAGCAGCTGTGCTAGTTTGTATTCCCACTGGCAGCATGGAAATGTTCCCTGATCAATGCATCCATGTCAACATCTACTGTTTTTTGATTGTGACCATTCTTGCAGGAATAAGGTGGTATCACATTGTGGTTTTGATTTTCATTTCCCTGATCATTAATGATGTCCAGAATTATTTCATATGTTTCTTGGCCATTTGTATATTTTCTTTTGAGAATTGTTTATTTCCTTAGCCTACTTTTTGATGGGATTGGTTTTTTTTTACTGATTTGTTTCAGTTCATTGTAGATTCTGGATATTAGTCTTTTGTCAGATGTATAGATTGTGAAGATTTTCTCCCACTCTGTGGGTTGTCTGTTTACTCTGCTGACTGTTCCTTTTGCCATGTAAAAGCTCTTTAGTTTAATTAGGTCAAGGATTTCATGACCAAGAACCCAAAAGCAAATGCAATGAAAACAAAGATAAATAGCTGGGACCTTGTTTCTCATATTTCTTTAGGCTAAATCTGACCAAAATAAAGAATATATGGATAGAGACCAGGGAAGGATTTTTAAATTTTTCTCTTTATCAGTCTTCTCCAGAAAGAACTAATTGCATCTGAGATTCTGAAGAAATTACAAAGTATTTTGAGAGTGCAATAGGACTTAGGACTTTGTGGCCTAACCACACAAATTAATCATCTCAATATCAGAGGATTTCAATAAGAAAGCTGCGACCTCCATGAGATATCCTTGGAAGGGTGACTTCAATATGGCTATTACCATTGTTCCTTCTCACATTTGTTTTTTTGTTTTCTATGTTTTAGGTTTTGTTTTGTTTTTGAGTCAGAGTCTAGCTTTGTTGCCCAGGCTGGTGTACAGTGGTGGCTCACTGAAACCTCCACCTCCTGGATTCAAGCAATTCTCTTCCCTCAGCCTCCTGAGTAGCTGGAACTACAGGCACATGCCACCATGCCTGGCTAATTTTTGTATTTTTAGTAGAGGTGGAGTTTCTCCATGTTGGCCAGGATGGTCTCAATCTCTTGACCTCGTGATCCGCCCACCTCAGCCTCCCAAAGTGTTGGAATTACAGGCATGAGCCACCACACCCAGCCCCCACATTT
>PVKP010002271.1:0-126733 GCA_004027715.1 Plecturocebus donacophilus
CGTC
The DNA here is from genome assembly GCA_004027715.1 of Plecturocebus donacophilus. Lineage (NCBI taxonomy): Eukaryota > Metazoa > Chordata > Mammalia > Primates > Pitheciidae > Plecturocebus > Plecturocebus donacophilus. The sequence continues at coordinate 5 of PVKP010002271.1, forward strand.
CAGTCTGGAATGCAGTGGTGTGATCTTGACTCACTGCAACCTCCACCTCCCAGGTTCAAGCGATTGTTCTGCCTCAGCCTCCGTAGTAGCTGGGATTAAAAGTGCCTGCCACCACACCTGGCTAATTTTTGTATTTTTAGTAGAGATGGGGTTTCTCCATGTTGGCCAGGCTGGTCTTGAACTCCTGACCTCAGGTGATCCACCTGCCTCAGCCTCCCAAAGTGCTGGGATTACAGGCATGAGCCACTGCGCCCAGTCACGACTGTACCATTCTATTTGCTTCTCAAAAGAGTTATTGCTGCTCACTAATTCCATTTACTGGTTTCCATTTACCCCCGCCAGCCTGCTCAGGCTCTGGCATACCCTGGCATCTGCTTTTCCTGTGGCAACTGGCACCCCTGTACTCACGATTCTGTCCTGGTCTTGTTCCCCTCACAGCAGCGTCTGACTGGGGTCCTCACTCCCCTGTTCATGCCAACACCTTCCTCTAGTTTCCTTCCAGCTTCCTGGCTGCAGCATCTGAATCTTTGCTTTTCACTGGTTTCTTCTACTTTGTAACAAGCCAGAAGCACAGCTCTTCATCTCCCTCTTGTCCCTCCCCACTACCACCCAACAGCCCACCACACTCCTTCCTCCCCTGGTCTTCCGCATCTTACTAATGGCAGCTCCAGGAATAGCTGAGGCCCCAAATCTAGCAGTTCTCAATTCTTCTCTTTTCCTCCCCCTCCTCGCACCCAACATCCAACAGCAAACCCTGGTGGCTGTATCTTCAGACCATGTCCCGAATCTATCACTTTTCTCCATGTTTTCTGTCACCACCCCAGTTCAAGCCACCGTAGTTCTAGATCTTGCCGGTGTGACTGCAGGTACCTTCTGATGGGTCCTGTTTCCCCTCTCCCCTGGCCCCTTCAATTTTTTTTCATACAGCAACCAGAGAGATTAAAAATAGAGCGATCCTATCGTGTCACTTCTCTGTGTACCACTCTCCAGGGCTCTCCAGCACACCTGGAACCAAACCTAAGTCCTTTCCATGGTCTCCAAGGCCCTCTGCGCTGGCCTTGCCTCCCTGTCCAACTTTTCTGCAGGCCACTCTGGCCCTGGCTTCCCATCTTTCCCTGAATAGCCAGCTCCTCACGTGGTCTCTGCACTGGCTGGATCTTCCTTCTGGAACACCGGCTGCCAGATCTCACTCTGCTGCCTCCTCCTCATGAACCAGGTCTCTCCGAGGGGGCTTCCCCACCCAGCCACCTTTTCTCATGTCACTCGCTTTGTGCCCTTGTCTAGTGACACTTCGCTGGTGCTGTTTTGTTCATGGGCTGGTTTCCTTGCTCACGGTCTGACTCCCCCCATGCTGGATGGGCGCTCCATGAAGGGAAAGACCCTACTGGTCCCATTCCCCGGTGTTTCCAGCTCCTGGAATCATACCTGGCACACAGTAGGTGCTCAAAAGTAATTTTTTAGTGATGCAAGACCTAGAAAAAAAATCAGAGTGGTCATGTGGTTCATCCTTCTCATTTTACAAGGGAAAACTGACAAAGAGATATGGAAGTGATTTACCCGAGGGCAAAAGGACTTGAAACCAGACCACCTGACCCTGCCTTACCAAAGACTCCCTGAGGAATCGTTTAGGCCCTCCAGGAGGAGAGAGGCTCAGTGGGAACTCAGGCTGGGCAGCAGGAGAGGCTGCGGGAGCAAAGACCAGAGAGTTTGGCATCTGGCAGTGGCAAGGGGAGGCCTTGCAGTCATTGTTGTAACTCTGGGAGGAAAGACAGAGGCCTTTTCTAGAACCTTTTAAACTAATTCGCAGACAATGCAGGGGGAGCCGCAAGGAGGTGCCAGGAAGGGCTTCCCCAGCTGACTTTCACAGCCTGGTACTCCCCTGTTCACACCCTCTCCTGTCTCCCGGGGTGAAGCTCACCTCCCACCCCCAGCAAACCCTGAACCTCGGTTGCTCGGTGCCTTCCCTCTGCCTGGACTGCCAGCCACCCCATTGAAAGTCTGTATGTTCCCCGAGATGCAGCCCAGTTTCATCTCTTCCGTGAGCTTTTTCTGATCATCTTGGCCTATAGCATTTGTCCTCTCACTCTGCAGAACAACTTCTGCACTTTGATGGGGCAGTTATTGGTGGATACACTTCTGTTTTTCACTAGATTGTCAGTATCTCCAGGGCAGAAACCCTGCCATGGTCTGTGACCCCCACACAGTTCCTAACATGGTGCTGGCCTATCACAGTCACTCGATTTTCATTTGCTCTTTGGTCAGATTGGAAGGGGGGCTGGATGGAAGATGTGCTGGTGGGAGGTGGTGGGTGGATGGCAGGGCAGGTGGATAAAGATGGTGGAAACAGGTGGGTGGCTGAGTACCTGAGTGTGTGAGCAAGCAGTAGATGGATAGACTGGTGGGGTTGGCTGGCTGGCTGTAGAATGCGTGGTTGGCCCCATGAAGAGCGACTGGGGCAGGAACCAAAAGTAGGGTGTGGGGTCCCTTGCTCCCCAGACAAGTGAAAGTTGTCTGGATTTTCATCCAGATCTGTGGAGCTCCGTGGCTCAACTCTTTCCATGAAGCTTTTTCCATCTGAAAGGTGAGGGAGGCGCCAAGAGCCCCTGGGAAGTGAAGGGAAGGTGATAGTAGAGTCTTTTTCCAGGTGTAAGTCTTCCCTTCCCAAAAGCTAAGAAAATCCATGGGGAATTGAGTAACTGAGGAAATATCTCCATGACGGCACTAAGGGTTATTCCTAAGAATCCCAGGGCCAAAGAGAGAAAGGCACTTAGCAAGTGTATCTATTTCCTTCAGGCAGGACCAGGGACCAGGCCTGCCCTTCCATGTTCCACCCAGGGAAGTCACCCCCAGGGAAGGAGGCCCCCCATTCCCATCCTGGGGTCCACAGTTTGGACCATCCCAGTGGTTCTTATCTGGGGTGACTTTGCCCCCCAGGGGACACTTGGCAATGTCGGGAAACATTTTGGGTGTCCCAGCTGGGGAATGTACTACTGGCACCCAGCAGGTAGAGGCTGGGGATGCCGCTAGACATCCTATGATCTAGGACAGCCCCAGACACAGAACTGTCAGCCAAAGTGTCAACGGTGCTGAGCGAGAGAAACCTGGGTGTAATCCAAAGCCCTGCAGCTTTACTGGGAATTTAACAGATGTATAATCTGAACTACATTTAAAATGTTAAGATTTTTTTGAGATAGAGTTTCGGTCTTGTTGCCCAGGATGGAGTGCAATGGCATTTAGCTCACTACAACTTCCGACTCCCAGGTTCAAGTGATTCTCCTGCCTCAGCCTCCCTAGTAGCTGGGATTACAGGCATGTGCCACCACGGTAATTGTTTTCTGAGACAGGGCTTCACTGTGTCCTGATCTCAGGTGATCCACCTCCTCAGCCTTTCAAAGTGCTGGTATTACAGGGGTGAGCCACCACACCCAGCCTAAAATGTTTTTGAGTAGTCACATTAGAAAAGTAAAAAGCGGCCCAGCGCAGTGGCTCATGCCTGTAATCCCAGCACTTTGGAAGGCTGAGTGAGGTGGGAGGATCGCTTGAGCCCAGGAGTCTAGGACCAGCCTGAGCAACATTGTGAGACCTCATTTCTACAAAAAATTTAAAAATTAACCAGGTGTAGTGGTGCACCACTGTAGTCCCAGCTACTTGAGAGGCTGAGGTGAGAGGGTCACTTGAGCCTGGGAGGTTGGGGCTGTAGTGAGCTGTTTCTGTGCCACTGCACTCCAGTCTGGGCAACAGAGGGAGACCCTGTTTCAAAAAAGAAAAGGCCAGGCGCAGTGGCTCATGTCTGTAATCTCAGCATTTTGGAAGGTCGAGGCAGGTGGATGACTTGAGGTCAAGAGTTCCAGATCAGCCTGGCCAACATGGCGAAACTCCGTCGCTAATAAAAATACAAAAATTAGCCAAGTGTGATGGTGCACCTCTGTAATCCCAGCTACTCAGGAGAGTGAGGCAGGAGAATTGTTTGAACCCGGGAGGCAAGGTTGCAGTGAGCCGAGATTGAGCCACTGCACTCTAGACTGGGCGACACAGCAAGACTCTGTCTAAAAAAAGAGAAAAAAGAAATAAAAAAACAGGAAAGAAACAAAAGTAATTTTAAAACTCTAGCTCATTTACCCCAGTATATCAACAATATTACCATTTCAACACATAATCAATATACACGATTTTTTCTTTCTTTCTTTCTTTTTGAAACAGTCTCACTGTGTCACCCAGGCTAGAGTGCAGTGACACAATCTCGGCTCACTGCCACCTCTGCCTCCTGGGTTCAAGTGATTCCCATGCCTTGACCTACCCAGTAGCTGGGACTACAGGTGCGCACCACCACACCCGAGTAATTTTTTATTTTTTGTATTTTTAGTAGAGATGGAGTTTTGTCATGCTGCTCAGGTTGGTCTTGAACTCCTGATCTCAGGCAATCTGTCTGTCTTGGCGTCCTAAAGTGCTAGGATTACAGGCATAAGCCTCTGTGTCTGGCCAATGTACAGAGTTCTTAATGAGAGCTTTCACTGGTCTTTAAGATTCAGTGTGTATTTCACACGGCACGCCTCGGTTCACACCAGCCATGTTTCAAGCGCTTCCGAGCTGCCTGTAGCCAGTGCAGGCCTGGAGGGCATTTGGTCTCTTCTCCCAGTCCCGTAGGAGCCTGCCTTGGAAGGGTCCTGGTTTCCCGGCGGTGCTGACTCTCTCCTCCCCTCCCCTAGCCTTGCTCGGCAGCGGACTCTGGAGGATGAGGAGGAGCAGGAGCGCGAGCGCAGGCGGCGGCACCGCAACCTGAGCTCCACGACGGAGGATGAGGCTCCCAGGCTCAGCCAGAATGGAGACCGGAGGGCCTCTGCTTCTGAGAGGTAGGTGCTCAGGTCTCTATCCTGACTGATGGGGAGGGACTGGCTGCCTCAGACCAAGTGCAGCACGTTCGGTCTTCCCAGGGCTCTGCGGCCCAGGAAATGAGGCTGAAGGGTATGAAGATGAGCTTCAAGTTCCCTGCCGTCCCCAGACTCAGTCCTGCCAGCTTCATGACAAGCTGACTACTATTTGTTGAGAGCTTCCATGAGCCAATACTGTGCTGGACGATTTATGGCCATAGCTTACGTAATGCTCACAATATCCCTGAGAGAGAGGTACTGTTAACCCATTTCACAGGTGGAGAAGCAGGGTTGAAGAGTACTTAGGTGACTTGCTGAGATCATGTACCTCAAGAATGGCAGGGCCAGAATTTCCTTCGAGATCTGTCAAGCTTCCGCCTCTTTCCTTTATCCAGGCTGCCTGCCTCTCGCCCTGACCCTCTATAATTTACTTCTTTTTTGTTGTTGTTGTTGAGATGGAGTCTCGCTCTGTCACCCAGGCTGGAATGCAGTCAGCTCACTGCAGCCTCCGCGTCCCGGGTTCAAGCGATTCTCCTGCCTCAGCCTCCCAAGTAGCTGGAATTACTGGCACCTGCCACCACACCCAGCTAATTTTTGTATTTTTAATAGAGATGGGGTTCTACTGTGTGGGCCAGGCTGGTCTTGTACTCCTGACCTCAGATAATCCAACCTGCCTCGGCCTCTGGAAGTGCTGAGATTACAGGCGTGTGCCACTGTGCCGGGCCTATAATTTACTTCTGAGGAGAACTCTGGGGCTAGTTTTGCCATCTAGATTTTGGATTATGAGGCAGGGAAGAGCCTGGGGTTTACTGAATGCCACTTACATGCCAGGACTGTGCTGGGCACTCTCATGAGTCTTATTTTGCTTCCTAACAAGCCCAGTTAGCAGATTTGAAAACTGAGGCTCAGAGAGTAAATTAACTCGCCTGAAATCACATGGAGAGCAGGGTGGTAAGGAAGGAAAAGAATCTCCTTTTGCTGGAGGCCAGGTGCTATGGGTTTTGGACAGTCCTCTCATGTTGCTTTAGTTTCTTCGGGTCCCCTGAGAAGGGAGAGCAGGGCTGTGCTGACCCTCTCCTTCCTTCCCCTAGCCTTGCGCAGCAGCAGGCTCTGGAGGATATCCAGAGCTGGGCTGCACCAGTACCTTTGGCCGTCACCTAGTCTTGGCTGTGCCCACGTAACTGACAGGAGTGTGGAATGGTGCATCGGAAGCCTTTGTGCTGCTCCCAGTTCCCCCACCAATTAGCTACGTGACCTTGGCCACATCCCTGCGCATCTCTAGTCTTGATCTAAGATCTAAGGGGCAGCGACTGTGCTTATTCCTTTGATCCCCAATGCCCTGTGCAGGCTCTGGCACACATTAAAGTTGTTATTCAGAGTCTGTTGGCTATGTTAGAACATGGAGCAGTTGGACTTTATAGGAATTTATAAGCTTTTAAAAGCATAGAGTGCTTTGTTCAGCTGATACCTTGGAAGTGCAATATACCGAGTGGATACAGGTGGTGGTGAGCTGGGACGGCCAGGGCCTGACTTCCTCACCTCCTCCTCGGTGACCCTGGCAGCAGCATCTCCACTGGGTTAGGGAGCCCCAGGATCCCTTCCACCTCTATCCTCTGATTCTGTCTCTCATCTTCTGACTCAGACTGCCGAGCGTGGAAGAAGCAGAGGTGCCCGAGCCACTGCCCCCAGCCTCCAAAGATGAGGGCGAGGACATCCAGACCATCCTCAGAACGCGGCAGGAGCGGAGGCAGAGGCGGCAGGCGGTGGAGGCTGCACAGGCCCCCATCCGGGAGAGGCTGGAGGCAGAGAAGGGGAGGGACAGCTTGAGCCCTGGGGAGGCCACACAGCAACCCCTAGTCCCCAGGAAGGAACCGGAGACCCCACCTCGCCGGAGACTGAGTCGTGAACAACGGGGCCCCTGGGTCCTGGAGGAGGAGAGCTTGACGGGCAGGGAGCCAGGAGGGAGGAAGAAAGGGGTTCCAGAGAAGTCCCCAGCCTTGGAGAAATCCTCTGCACCAGAAAAGACAGCACCCAAAAAGAGCCTGGTCTCTGAGAAAACCTCCATCTCCGAGAAGGGGCTGGCCTCAGAGAAGACATCGCTATCGGAGAAGACAGCAGTGTCAGAGAAAAGAAACAGCTCAGAGAAGAAGTCTGATCTAGAAAAGAACAGTGTCTCTGAGAAGTCACTGGCCCCAGGGACGGCACTGGGCTCAGGAAGAAGGCTGGTGTCTGAGAAAGCATCCATCTTTGAGAAGACACTGGCCTCAGAGAAGAGCCCAACCACAGATGCCAAGCTGGCCCCAAAGAGGGCCACAGCCTCAGAGCAGCCCCTGGTGCAGGAACCGGCAGCCTCTGGCGGAAGCCCAGCCACCACCAAGGAGCACAGAGGAAGGGCCCTCCCTAGGAAGAACCTGCCCTCCTTGGCAGAGCAGGGGGCTTCGGACGCTCCGACTGTGGCCTCCCACCTCCCACCCATCACACTCCAGGTTGGCAGTGTTCCATCCCTCCCACCCTTCCACCCTGCTACCTGGCTGGCCCTGCTGGCCAGTCCCACCCAGGTGGTTCCTGGTTCCCTGGCTGCCTTCATCCTCCCACCTGCAGGCTGGCTCTGGCTGTCTCTTCTCTCCCTGCCTGCTTCCAGCCATGGTCAGAGCAAGGACACTAAGATGGGGCAGGCTGCTGGAGCTTAAAGGGTCACCAGCCGTGGGGCAGGGAGCCCCTGGTGCTCCCCGCCACATCCTCTTCCAGGGCTTGGGCTACAGGACCCCAGCACTCGTGGGAAGCCTCAGATCCTTCTAGAAGGTCCCCTAGAAAGCTCTGCCTGGTGCCCTGGCCCCAAGGGACTGTGTCAGCGAGCCACTCCCACAGCAGATGAAGGAGGCAGGAGAGAAGAAGGCACAGGGCTGTCTCACTCTCCCCTTCTTCCTGCAGCTCCTGGGGTGAGCCATGGGGTCTATGGCTGCCCTGGCCTGGTGGGCCCTAGGTCTCGTATGACACTCCCCCTGCTCCTTCCAGGTGAAAATCCCCAGCAAGGAGGAAGAGGCAGACATGTCCTCACCCACCCAGCGAACCTATAGCAGCTCCCTCAAACGCTCCAGCCCCAGGACCATCTCCTTTCGGGTGAGAGCCCTGGGCACCTTGGTCTGTGAGCTGCTGGAGGGCAAGCAGAGGAAGCCCGCATCCATTACAACATAGGAGCCTTAGGTTAGGTAGGAAGATCCTCTGGACAGAGAGGAGCTTTGGATTTCCGTGGGTGGCCCGGAGCAGACCAGGCTGTATTCAGCAGAGGAGAGCAGGTTAGTGACCTGGGAGGTGGGTGCCAATAAGCATGAGCAGCCCCACCTAGTGGGCAAAGCTAGGGCTGCAGGAAGACTGGACAGGCAGGGTTGGCCCTGGGCTGCAGGGAGGTCCACACCTGCCTTGATCAGTTCCCGACCTCACCTAGGAGGCTTGCCCAGGAGGGGAGGGGAGGAACGGAGAGCAGCAAGGCTCTCCCTGTGCTCCCTGCTCTGACCGTCCCAATAGTACAAACTCTGTGGATTGGGGAAATCTCAGCTTGCTTCGTCCCAATGTTCGTTCTTAGTTCTTCTGTTCACTGGGCCATTCACTCATTCATTGGATATCATGCTTCTAATGTGTGCCAGGCCCTGGAGGGGAGGCTGGAGGCCCGATAGTGACTAGTGCCCCCACAGAGCTCACGGGCAGTGGGAGGCAGACAGGAAACAGGTGGTTACAGGTGCCCTGAGAAGGAAGCCTGGGGAAAGGCTTCTGACCCAGATTAGCGGGTGGAAACCTGTGTCTTCAGATACAAACGCTGCTCTTTAAGGAAGGTTTATCCACATACTTCTCTGGTAGGGGTTGACCCCTGGTAGAAGGGGTGGGAGATCTGAGCAGGAGGAGGAGGACATGTCCTGAGAGCCGGGCTCCTCACTTCAGGAGGCCACCGATTTCCCCAGGACTACCACACAACAACACCTTTCCTTCTCATTTCAGATGAACCCCAGGAAAGACAACTCAGAAACAAACCTAACTCGCAGGTGGGAAGCCTGGAGGCTCTGGTTTTTTCCTATCTGGCCGTGTTCAGGCTATTTTCTGAGTACCTGTACCCACCCTCCTTGTGCCAGGCTGTGCCGTAGGGCACGTGAGGGGAAGGTGTGGTCCTTGCCCAGGGCTCCAGATCTGGGGGGAGTGGGGTGGGATTAATAGGAGGGACTCTGGCTGGATGAGATGGAACAAGGACGGGGAGGATTAGGGAGAGCTGCTCGGAGGAGGCAGTCCTTGAGTGGGACTACAAAGGGGAGGAGGGTTTAGCCTTGAGGTTAGGAGAGGGAAAGGGGGCTTTCTGGGAGGGAGACCACAAACAGTGTAAGGGAGGGGAAGCCCCTGTTTCAGCAGGCCTGGTGGGGGGCTGCGGGTCTGCAGGTTTAACGAGGATGCCTGGGCTCAGTGGTGTGGATGCAAGTAGCCTGAGGACTATGCTTTGAAAAATAGCAAAACTGAAATGGGATCTGAGAAGCAGATGTGCTTATGTGTTAGGAATGTCATCTGCTCATGCTGTATTCATCTGCCCCACGAACATTTACTGGAGCCTACGACACTAGGCTAGGCCTGGGGACTGGGGTGGGGACAGAGGAGGAGGAGTACAAAGATGAATGACGCAGCTACTGCCCTCAAGCGATGCATACCCACCCAGTGAACCTACAGCAAATGTGAGACCATTACACACTGGCAGAGCGGAGAGGGACAGAGGCACAGGAATGTGAGCCCAGGGCTAGGAGCTCAGGAGTAGCTGCACCTGCTCAGCCTGTGAGAGCTGGGGAAGGTGGCATGGAGCAACTGATGTTCCCTGAACTAGTAGGAAGTTTGCACGTATAAACCTGGAGGGACAGCATTTTAAATAGAGGGAACAGCATGTGAGAAGGCAGAGTGACGAGCGTGATGTCCGGCTGGCTGGCACACAGGCATACTGTGGGGGCCCAGATCACTAGAGCCTAGTGTGCTGTACCAAGGCCTGCGGGGTCTGAGCTGGAAGGACAGGATCTGAGGTCGCAGCAGCCTGGTGGAGAGCTCATGGTGGCCGGCCGGGAGAGCAGGTAGGTGGCTATTGCTGTGATGGGGAAGACGGAAAGGAAGGGCCTGCTTCAGGAGTTGTTTTGCGGGGGAAATGATAAGGTATGGAGGAGAAAGGAAGGAGGGACATCCTGGGGATGTCCTATGAAATGGGACGTTTCTCGGGAGTGGAGGGAAATCTCTGGAGTCTGAAAATTTCTCACCTTCGTCAAGTCAACACAGCCTGCTGTGTGATGGAGGGCCAGGTTCTCTGCCCCAGTGAGGACGTGTGACGGGGCTGCTCCTCAGGCCCTAGGGGCAGACCTGGTCTCCCTGGGTGTCTCACTTGGCTCACCTGTTCCATCTTTCATCCTGCAGCGCCAGCGTGAGGCTCCCAGCCAACACAGTGAAGTTGGGAGAGAAGCTGGAGAGATATCACACAGCCATACGGGTGGGTGGGGGCTTCTCCCGAAGGGCGGCGAGGGCAGGAGGAGTAGTGGGCGTGGCCCTTGCCCCTTCCGCAGGGGTAAGCCGTTGGTGTTCTTGGTCCCCAGAGATCGGAATCTGTCAAGTCTCCGGGCTCCTCTCGCACTGAGTTCTTCGTGGCCCCTGTGGGTGTAGCCAGCAAGCGCCATCTCTTTGAGAAGGAGCTGGCGGGTCAGAGTCGAGCAGAACCAGCCTCCAGCCGGAAGGTGAGGGACTCAGGCCTCACCAGGATCCTTAGGCTGATTAGCTTTCAGGTGTCTAAAACCTGAGTCTTGGCCATGGCAGTGCTAGAAAACTGTTTTCACATGCCAGTTAATGTTGGCAGAACCTCCACTTGAGTTCCCATTCATGTTCCTAAGCCCATCTCCTTAGCGGGGCACACAGCTTCCTAGGGGCAGGGGAGGGGCTGCCCCAGGTATATGTGGCATGCGCTGGATGCATATGGGAGTGAGGGAGAGTCCTGTCCCATTCCAGGGCCTCTGAATGTGCCTCGCTGCTACCAAGGGCCCCAAACCCTGAGATAGAAAGTTCTCTTTTTAGGAGAATTTGAGGCTCTCAGGGGTTGTGACATCAAGACTCAACCTGTGGATCAGCAGGACCCAGGAGTCTGGAGATCAGGACCCCCAGGTGCCCTCGCCCTCTCTGATGTCTCTTACTGTGGATTCTTTGCGGTGGATGATCGGGGACAGAGGAGGGGCAGCCGAGAGAGACTGAGTCATTTTAGCAGTGGAAACAGTGGGGAATGGATGGGCGTGTGGGTCAGACTCCAGCAGAGAGAAGGGGTGGGTCTGGGTTCCTTTTCTCTTTGAGGAAGAGAAAGGATGTCCTGGGATGGAGGCTGGGCCTGTGGGATCCCGAGCCCCTTGGAGCCTGGCCTTAGTGCCTGGTCTCCACCCTGACACCCTCAATCAGGAGGCACAGAAAGAGTCGGCTGCTACCAAGAGGACTCAGTGGGGAAAGAAATCTGAATCCTCGCTGGATGCCGAGGTGAATGGTGGCGAAGGGCCTGGCCTTACGGGGGAGGGCCACAGTGCACTGTGGGAGACCCCATTGTCCCCCTGTGCACATGCTAATTGGCCTGCAGTCGCACAGTCCACCCAGAACGCCCCATCCCTACTCATGCAGGCTGGTCTGAGCCAACCATGAGAACAAGGTTTAGCCCTCAGCTGGCTGCGCTGCCCGCAGCTCTGCAGAGCCCCTGCCCCTCCAGCCGGCAGATTGCAGGGCTCTGACCCATTGTGGGTGTGGGGTTGGGGCAAAGGGATGCCTTCCTGTCCAGTGACCCCCTTCCCCTTCCATCCTGAGCACCTTCCTGCCTTGTGTTAACAGCCCTTTGCTCCACAGGTGTGACAAGCTCTGCCAAGACAGACCTGCATGTCTTCATCTCGAGGGGCCTCCCTCATGCCCGGCCCCTGTCTCTGACAGCAGCACCCCTGCTCTCATTGCCCCCGTTCCCTTTTTGCCTCTGGATCTGTTTGGGCAGGGCCTCTGGGGTCGGGAATATTTGGAAGACTCAGCCAGCTCCTTCCCAGCCCAGCCTCTCAGGGCTAGGACCTTCTTGCCTCACTGCAGGTGCAGCAGATGCTGAGACCCAGCCTCTACCCAGGACACAGCACAGGTGCACATCAGCACTTTGGGGCCTATGTCCTGGCCAGAGGCATCTGCTCTTCCTGCTCCCATCCAGGGTCGGGGCAGGGCGTCCTCAAGAACTCCAGAGTCACCTGTCTCATCAGCTCCCAGCAAGTGCCTCTTAGTGTCTATGATGTCTCCATCACTGAGGCCTGGGCCCACCCATCTCGGTCCCTGGGACCTGTGCCCAGCCACCGAAGCCCACTCTGGCCAGACTGGGAAGGAGTTGCCGTGCATCTTCCATGTGCCCATCTCCCTGCTTTGTTCTCCCCTCCCTTCCCTGGCCTGCTGCCCTGGCCAGGAGCTAAGTGCCTTTTTGTGTGCAACCACTTACCCTTTCTCTGAAAAACCTATTCTCAGGAAGAATCTGATAAACTCATTCACTCTCAGGTGCAATTGACTGATGAGACCTTAAAAGTGATTTCCTCTCTAGAGGCCTTGCTTTCTAGCAGAGATCATCTGAAGTGTGTGAGGATTATTTTGGCTGGGGTGGGAGGATCATCATTTTCCTAGTCCCCGCTTCTTACATTAAGGTGGTGGCTTGCCACTCAGCAATCCTAGCTTGATGACTGGGGAACTACCACATATAGGGCCAGGTGTACCCCCTTTCCCCACAAACTCCCTCCAACCCCCGCCCCCATGCTCCTAACATTATGGCCCCTGTGAGCTTGGAGAATGATGAACCATCAGAGAATCTAGAACCAACCAAGCTAGGAACATCAGCCTGGTGCCCTGTTAACCCCTTAAGGCTGTAGTTTAAAACTTCTCAAAAATGTTCATCATTAGAACTCTCCGTCTTGATTGACCACTTTAGTTTTACTCAGAAGCGGCCGGGGAGGGGAAGCTTCTCAGAACACTAAGGGTACCACTAGCCCAGTTTCCCAGGTGTGTGGGAGGTGAGCTCTGCCCCTGCTCTGTGACAGTGGGTGAGGGCTCCTTGGATCTGTGTCCCAAGGGACAGGCCCTCAAAGCCCCGCCTGCAGAAGTCCCAGTGCCCAAGGCTGGCCCACCCCTGGCCAGTGAGTCTCCTGTGCCTGAGTGAGGGATATTGGGACCTGGGGGCCCTTACCCAAGCACCCCTTACCCACTGCTGGGACTGGAGCTTTGTGAGTGTTCCAACTTCACAGCCGAGAGTTGAAGGACAAGGATGGGCAGAGCTGAGGAGCGGGGTGAGTCCTGCCTAGAGCCTTGGGACGTCTAAACAACTCTGGCTCTGCCCAGACCTCAGATGTGACCCTGAGCCATTCCCTTCTCCCAGCCTCAAGCAGATGACCTCAGAAGACTTTCACATGCTCATGCCCTGAACTTTGTTTTTGAGACGGAATCTCACTCTCTTGCCTAGGCTGGAGTGCAGTGGCTTGGTCTCAGCTCACTGCAACCTCCGCCTACCAGGTTCAAGGGATTCTCCTGCCTCAGCCTCCCGAGTAGCTGGGACTACAGGTGCGCGCCACCACGCCCAGCTAATTTTTGTATTTTTAGTAGAGATAGGGTTTCACCATATTGGCCAGGATGGTATCGAACTTCTGACCTTGTGATCTGCCTACCTTGGCCTCCCAAAGTGCTGGGATTACAGGCCTGAGCCACTGCGCCTGGCAGCCCTAAACTTTGTAAAGTCCCCCTGACAGGTGAACTTTCCCAGTAAGCAAAACTGTCCCCGCACAGAGTCAGGAGAGGCTCCTGGAAGCCTTTCTTGGCATTGGGGACTAACCCTGGAGTAAGAGCGTGTGAGGACACTGAGAGGCCTGTTCCTGCAGCTGCAGCCTCAGCAGGGCCCTTCATACCTGCACACCTCCCTTGGGTGCCGAGTGAGGGCAGGCTTCTAGGGGAAACATCCCGGGGCACCACAGCACTGCCCCCTCCCCTCCCCTGTGAATCGGACAAGTGAGGGCCCCACCCTCATTCCTGTTGGGGACACAGCCAGTTAACAAGGAGACCAGGGTGTGCCCAAGATAACCTTAGCTGGGGGTAGATGAGTGGCAGCAACTGGGTGTCCAGGAGGGTGGGAGGCCTCAGGAGGGGTGACATTGGGCACCCTCTGGAGACAGAACAGGGTTCCCACTCACCAGACCTGGCCCCACCCTCCTGCTCGCTGGCCATAGGGGCCTTGTGACCCCACAAGTGGCCCGTCCTGTTGTGGATCCTCAAATTACATGCATCGTTTCAGCATAAGCTTCTTCCCGTTCCAGTCTGGCTCTGTTTTCTCTTTACATCCCTTTGCAAGGACAGGGATATCAAATAAATGGGCTAGGGGTAACCCTGCTATGCCCGAGTGGTTACTGCATGGGGGCTGGATATCCTCATCTGAGTGGCTGTCTCAGCATTCTGAACAAAGCTCCTGCCGTAGAGCAGTTAGAAGCTGTACACGTGTGGGACGTGACACCAAGGATCTACTGGGCTTTTCTCATGGGGCTCTGTAGTGATCTAGGAGCACAGATCCCTCTTGTAGGCATTCATGCAAATAAACTGTGGCCTGTTTGAAGGGTTATTTGGCTTACAAGGAACAGTAACCCACCCTCGAGTTAAAAAAGGGTTTGGGAAAAGTGTTGATAAATTCTATGTTATTCCAGGCCAGGACCCAAGGCAAGGCTAGGCCCTGCTCATGGGCTAGGATGAGAGAGAGGGATGAGGGGGCTCCCCTCACTTTCCTCTGGATAGTCTGGCTCCTTCCTCACCATCCCTCGGGAATCTATCCCTTCCACCTGCCTCTCTCTCTACAGTCTCCCTGCTTCCCCGTGGTCCTCCTCATTCTCACGATGCTGGCCAGCAGGTGGTTGGCTTCAGCTTGCCCTGCCACGGGTCTGTTGGCAGCGTGGAGGCCCACGTGGCAGGGGATAAGCCTGGAGCTGGGCATTTAAGCCCAATAGACTCAGAGGCCACAGGGAACGATGGAGGGGATGGCGTCAGCTGAGTGATGGGACAAGGGTCTGATAGCAGCATGGGTGTGGAGCAAATGGAAGTGCCTTGTGCAGAGGACCTTTTCAAGGACATTAGTGGTGGAGGCAGCATAGTAGCTCCTGAGGTAGAGGAATTGAGAGAAGAGTTTGAGGACTGGGAAGGCGGGACACATGGTTGTGTGATGGGAGAAGAGGGCAGAGAATGGCAGAATTGCTTTCTTTGTCCATGGAGAAACAGAGGAGTGTGGATATGAATGGGCAAGATCTGGAAGTGCCAGGGGGGTCATAGGGGAAGGGAGGGCCTGGTCCAGAGCCAGGCAGGACATAGGCTGTGAAGCTTTAGAGAGATGGAGGGAGAGTCAGCTCAGAGATGGAGGGAGAGTCAGCTCAGCTGCCTGCCAGCTTGCTTTCCTCCTCTCTCTTTTTCATCATCTACCGAACCCTGCAGTGGGCCAGCCCTGGACATACACATGCACGTGCATGGTCAGACGCAGGCAAGCAAACAAAACCCCTGGCCCTGACCTATGCGTCTGTAGTCTAGTAGGGCTGGCAGGTCGTGGTCCGGCACTGGTTGATTTAAAGCCTTTGGGGGATGACCTTCAGCAGTTCTCACCATCACGCTCACACAATGAGCTGGCTGTTCAAGGTTCTTGACTGGAAGTTCTACCTCGTGTCTGAACTCCCGTAGCAGTTTAAGCCCATTCCCTGTGAGGAGGGTGTGCCACGTGGCTTTGGGGGTCATGGAGAAGACCCACCTTGCAGATGTCCTCACTGAGGCTGGCAGAGCCAGCAACCTGCCCAAGGCCGTTCAGCCCATTAGGAGCCAGTAGCCCAGAAGACATCTTTACCCCTGGCATCCGCACATAGCTCTTGCCCTCTGCCTTCCAAGACCCTGGTGCTGAGATGTATGGAGTGTCTTGGGGTTACCTTCTGCCCCCAGCCTTGCTCCCGGCCGGCCCTCCCTGGTGTGGGTTGCGGGCCTCTGCTTTATCAGGATTCTCAGCAGGGACAGCTGGTTTATGTTGCATGCCTGCTCCCTGCATATCTGCTCTGGTTTTAAATAGCTTATCGGAGCAGCTGGAGGACCACATGGGCTTATATGGCGTGGGGTACATGTTCCTGTAGCCTTGTCCCTGGCACCTGCCAAAATAGCAGCCAACGCCCCCCACCCCCACCGCCATCCCCTGCCCCGCCCATCCCCCCGTCGCGCATTCCTCCCTCCGCAGGGCTGGCTCACCAGGCCCCAGCCCACATGCCTGCTTAAAGCCCTCTCCATCCCCTGCCTCGCCCAGTCCCTGCAGAGGCTGAGCAGGCGCCTCCAGGATCCGTCGGCAGCTGCTGTTCTGAGGTAAGGCTTGGGCACGGCTCTGGGGAAGGGGCGAGCAGAGAATGGATGGGACGATGTGAGGGTCTTGCGCCCTGGCATCCTTACCCAGAGTCCAACTGCGTCCGCAGACATCCATGGCCCCTCCTGGTGGAGGCCACACTTCAGAGGAGGGGTTGCCAGGACTGGGCTCAAGATTAGTGCAGTAAAGCAGAGGGAAAGAGAGAATCCCATGGTAGCCGTTGGAGACTAGGGTTGGAGGATCTGCCACTGAAGATGTAGTGTTGTGAACTCTTGGATGAGTCACTTTCCCTCCCCAGACCTCAGTTTCCTCATCTGTAGAGTGGGCTAAATATTTGCTAGGCTTTTGCTTGCTCTAAATACAATGGGGCTCTAACCAAAAGGGACTCCCCAGATTGCTCATTCCAGGCCGAGGGGCACCTATACCTTTCCAGGCAGGTCCTTCTTGAGCCCCAGACAGTAGAGTGAGACTGCAGCCCTGTCAGGTGAGTCCCCTGGTCACATTCTCAAGGCCAGGAACTCAGAAACTGTACCACTAGGAAAGACCAGGCGCACAGGGCCCACTGCAGCACCTCTCCAGGCCTGACTCAGTGCCACTTCCAGATGGTACCCGGAGCCGAGCTGCACTTGACGGGCAGATGGGCAAAAGCCCGGCTGGGAGAACCTTTCCTTGGGTATGAGCCCAGCTGGTTGGCATTAAAGGGTTTAACTTGGGTCCCCAAGTGTAACCCTTGTCCCATCCCACCCCAACACCCCCTCTTGGGACAGGCCTTGCTGTGTGCCCAGGAGTGGTAGAGACAGACTCCCTTGGTTTCTAGTTTCTTCTGGGCAGGTGGGGACTACTGGGGAGGGGGTTGCCTGGTGTGTAAGGAATTTCAGAGCACATTCCTGGCCTGCTGTAGCCGGGAAGCGACCTGCCCTCCCAAATTCCTCCTCTGACCCATGTCTTACAGGGCGAATACTCCTCTCTGCAAAAGTGCAATCTGAGAGGATCAGGTTGCCTGCTGCCCCCGACTTTCTGCCCCCACTTCCACTCCCCCTGCCCTCTCCCCATCCTCTTACCTTCACTCTCCTGGTGGCCTAACAGCTGTTGGCTTAGGAAAATCCCAGCTGAATGCTGGGGACGAGGCTTGAGGGGTGGGGCCCGTGTTCCTCAGAAACACAGAGACTGTTTCTACAAGGCCAGAACTGAAGGCTCATCTGTTTTATAGTTGGTTAACTGAAGTCAGAGAGGCTAAGTGACTGAAATAAGGCCACACAGCAAAATCTAAGTTTTAAACCCAGATTGTTTTGACCCGAAGGTCGGTATGCTTTGTGCCTTCTATTGTCTTTGCTCTACTCCCCAAGAAAGGTGACTCTGATCTCTTGGCGGTTAACGTGTTAGGCTGGAAAGCTGCCTGTGGAAGTGGGTGGGGCTTGGGTGCGAGGACACAGGTGTTTCAGGACATTCTGTTCCCTTGCCCTGCCAGGTTCTTGACCCTCTCCCATTCTGCAGCCCCCAGTCTCGGCCACCTCTTTCCGCTGCATCAGGTCCTGCTTTTGAGCCACTAGCTTGATGGTGTCCTCTGGGCTGGCTGCAAGCCCTCCTCCATCCTCCATGTCTGTGTGCTATTTTTGGGAGCTGAATGGTGCTCCCAGGAACAGGGAGAGGAGTCCAAGCTGCTCTGTCCTCCTCTGAGCCCCAGCACCATGCCCAGTAGCTCTGAACTGGTAGAAGGGCAGGGGAGGAGAGGAGAGAAAGCTAGAAGCTATGCGGTTCCTCTGAGAATTTTCTCCCTTTCACTGAGTGACAGGCTCCTCCTGGGGCTCAGGTAGCAGCGCCTCAAGTTCTCAAGTCACTAGTTCTGGCTGCTCCCCTGGGAGCGGGCAACACTTGTCACCCACACCCATCCTGGGGTTAGGAAGGCTATTCTCTTTGGCCACGCTCATCCTAAGGCTCATTTGGAGACTCTTTGGGGTTTGAGTCTGTTTTCAGCAGAATGAGGCTTGATTCCCCATTATAACACCTCACACATTTGATTTCTCTTCTTTTCCCCCACCCACCCCACCCTGGGCATTGGGACAAAACAGTGGCTCAGAGCTGCTGTCCAGGGCTCCTTGTAAACAGGGCTCCTCCCTCACTGTCCTCATCCTGCTCCAGCAGAGGGAGCAGGAGAGGGACCACTCCGGTGCTGCCCTGCTTGTCCCTAACCCGGAAGGACTGGACATAATGGGAGCAGGGTCTGAAGACAGTCAGTTCAGGGCCCAGGGCTGCAGTAGGTGATGAGTCTGGAGAAGTCTCCACCCAGAGGGGCACCTGGGGAGTGGCAGCTCCCTTGGAACCACTCAGCCTCAAAGGGGCTGCCTTACGGTGGACATCACTCCACCTAACCAGAGCCCTGGCTCTTGCTGGATGTCCACAGATGACTGCCTGGGGTTGTTAGCAGCCACTATGGGGAGATGTGCAGGGAGAGAGGGAGTGAGCAGGACTCTCTGTGTGCCTCTGTCCTCATCCTGCAGCTTGGGTCTGGAATTGGTGCTGCAGCGTTGGCGGATGTGAGTGGGGCAGGGGGCAGCAGCAGAGGAGGAGCATTGGAGGGTGGTCCTGAGCATCACCGTGATTCTTCTCCCATCTCACTTTCGCCTCGCTCTCACATCACCCTGTCCATTCTGTCCCTTGAAAGCTGACATCAGGGAGATTGTGGGGCTGGCTTATTGCACTACAATTGGGTTGCTGTTCACATTTCAAACAACGTGACTGTGTCCCTGGAGCAGTGCACTGTCATGGCCCAGGAGGGCTGGGTCACAGTACTTATTAGCTGAATGCCTACACTGCACACCAGCTCTGTTCCTCACACCTGCCCAAGAAGAACAGCAACTTCACAGCAAAGGGAGCTGAGATGTAGGGAGGTTAAGCGACCTTGCCAAGGTCGCAGGCAAATGCATGCTAGAGCCAGCATTCAAAACGAGATTAGTCTCACACTCAAGTGCTTGCTCTCTGCCCCCTCCCTGTGATTACACGTGCACTGCAACACCTGACATTGCCTAATGCCTTCCCCTTTTTGTTAATGTCAACTGGAGCCTCATAAAGACCCTGAGTAGCCAGGATGTGGACACTTTATCTCCATGAGACAGAGAAAGGACTGAGGTCTGGAGATGTTAAAAAGACTTGCCTAAACACCCTCAGTGAGCTAATGGAAGAGGATCTGAATCCAGATTATCTGTTCCCGGTGCAGTGAGAAGATGATCTCAGGATGAGTTCCCTGGGGGACATTTTTTAAATCGGAATTTTCATTGAGATAACTAAAGACTAATACACAGTTGTCTTTAATAGTGAGCACTTACACACTTTGCCCAGTGTCTCCCAAGGGCAACATTTGCAAAACTAGTACAATATCAAAACCGAGACTGGACATCAATATAACCAATCTATGATCTTATTCAGATTTGCCCACAATTGCACTGTGTGTGTGTGTGTGAGAAACTCTATGCAACTTTAACCTGTGTGGGTTCATGTATCCATCGCCACGGTGGACATGCTGAAAAGATCCCGAACCACAAGGATCCCTCCTGTGCGCTTTCTTTCTTTTTTTGTTTTTATTTTTTTGAGACAGGGTCTCACTCTTTTGATCAGGCTGGAGTGCAGTGGACCATGCCTCACTGCAGCCTCAACCTTCTGGGCTCAAGCCATTCTCCCACCTCCACCTCCGGAGTTGCCGGGACTATACTCATGCACCAGCACGCCCAGCTAATTTTTGTTTCTGTAGTGGAGCCGGGATTTCGCCACATTGCCCAAGCTGTTTCAAACTCCTGGGCTCAAGGGATCCTCTTGCTTCAGTCTCTCCAAGTGCTGAGATGACAGGCATGAGCCACCACACCCGGTCCACGTGTGTTTTCACGGCCACATTCGTGCCCCTCCCAGCCACCACAGAACCCTCGGCAACCATGCATGTGTTCTCCATGTTGCCATTCCAAGAATGTTATACTAATGGAATTCTGCAGTATGTGACTCTTTGAGTTGGCTTTTTCTCCTCGATCAGTGGAACTCCCTGGAGATGCATGCCAGTCCTTGTATGTATATACAGTTTATTCCTTGTTATCGCTGAGTAGTATTCCACGGTACAGATGCTGCAGTTGGTTTGACCACTCTCCCACTCTCTCAGGGAAGCTTTGTGCAGTGCTAAACAGATCCTATGTAGTGGGGGTGGGCAGAGTGGACGAAAACGAGAAACCGCAGACATCGTCTTGAGTGTCGCAAATGGTAAACAGCATCCCAGGCAGTATTGCCTGTTCAGGGGCAAGGAATGAAGTGGACATCAGCAGGTGGCCTTGTTGCCATGTGAGTGTCACTATCTCCCCTTGGCAGGGAGGAAACAGGCTTTTTTGCTGCATGTCACACAGCTAATAAGAGGTGGAAATAGATTCACCCCCGGCCTCTCTGATCTCTGTACAATGGGGGACAGAGCTCTTCTGAGAAAGGCAGGCTTCCCTTTGCAGCCACACTGACTGTGTTCTCTTTCTGGAGGGAGAGCAGAGACCATGTCTGACACGGAAGAGGTGGTGGAAGAGTACGAGGAGGAGTGAGTATCTGGAGCATCCTGGCTGAGTGGCGTTCCCCCGTCCCACTGCCCTCACACCTGGTCCAGGAGCCACCCGGCTGCCCTGGGATTCTGGGTGGAAGTAGCTGCGTGTGTTTTGGGCAGCAGGGGGAGAGATATAGCCATTTCCTTTCCACCTGAGTAGCCAGGATGTGGAGACTTTTTCTCCATGATAAAGGTTGTAGATCCCAGGCAGAGCACAGGCTGGGGGCCTTTGGGAAGTACAGAGGTTCAGCTCAAGGGTCAGTGGGGTCCTTGGCC
This sequence comes from Plecturocebus donacophilus, assembly GCA_004027715.1. Classification (NCBI taxonomy): domain Eukaryota; kingdom Metazoa; phylum Chordata; class Mammalia; order Primates; family Pitheciidae; genus Plecturocebus; species Plecturocebus donacophilus. The sequence goes on from PVKP010002271.1 coordinate 21,114, forward strand.
AGTCCTCACTAGGGGACAGGCCATGAACAGAGAAGCTGAGATGTTGGGTCTCCTGAAACTGAGAAAGGTTCAATGACTCTTTGGAGGTTACAGAGCTGATTGTGCCCCCCTCAAACCCAGCTCAGAACCCACTGTTATCACTTTGTCTTGGATCCCTGGTCTCCCCCGACGGTGACCTGCCCACAGTCCTGACCCAGAGGGAAACCAGGGTGTAGAACACAGCCAATCCAATAACTACGGAGAATGGTGGTCACCAAGGAGAAGTCAGAGGCCTAGGCACGGCTCCTGACCTCACAGAACTTACTCTGCCATTGAGATGTTAAGACATAAACTTGGGGAAGAAATTAGCCAGTGGGGCCCGGTGTGGAGGGTGGGCTGTTGGTAGTTTGGGGGTTCTGAGGAGAGGGAGATCAGGGGCTGAATAGTCAGGGGGCCGTGGAGAAGGCAGGTCCTACCTGTGTAGAATTTGGAGAGAGGAGAGATTTGGGAGAGGGCAGGACTTTCTAGAAAGGGGTGCAGCCTGGGCAAGCATGGAAAGAGTAAGTGAGCAGAGCGCTGCTGAGACCAAGCTGGCTGGGGTGGAGGCTTGCCGAAGATGGTAGAGGCAGCCCTGCATGAGAAGGGCAGGCTGGGCTAGTGGGTGTCATTGCAGGGTGGGCAGGGCAGCATGGACCCCAATAGGCAACCAGGGAAAAAAGTGATTATCTTTGGGGAAAGGCCAGCGTGTGCAGGCCTGTGTGTGCATGTGTGTGTGCATGTGTGCAGGCCCGTGTGTTTGTATGTGTGTGTATGCATGCGTGTGTGCATATGTGTGCAGGCCTGTATGTGTGCGTGTGTGTGCACATGTGTGTAGGCCCATGTGTTTGTATGTGTGTGTATGCATGCATGTGTGCAGGCCTGTGTGTGCATGTGTGTGTGTGTGCGAGCTACTGACAGTGTTTCCCGTTGTTCTCAGGGAGCGGGAAGGTAAGCGTAAACGTGTGTACTCATTTGGATCACAGACAGCCTGGTTCGAAACTGATCCACCTCTTCTCTCTTCTCTTGCTGCCTGGACTTCTCTTCCGAGCAGAAGCAGCGGTTGAAGGTATGTACCTCGGGCAGGTGGAGAGCCAGACAGCGGCAGGCTCAGGACTGTGGAAATCCTGGGAGCCCTGGGAAAGCAGCTCGTCTGTTCCTGCCCCTCACTCTCAGCTGAGCAGATCCTCCAGCAGCAGGGCCTCCTGAGACGGGAATCAGTCCTACCTGGGCTGCTCGGGTCTTGAGGCAAATGATTGAAACCTGGCTCTTCTGTTTGCCATTCGCTTCAAACACAGTGACTGCTTTTCCTAATTAGTTTTGCTTCTTTTCCCTTTTATCATGGGAAATTTTAAATGCATATAAAGGTAGCAATAATAATAGTGCTCCCCCTACCCAGTGCACCCATTACCAGCTTCAACAATCATCAACCTAGGGTCAATCTTCTTTCCTCTACACTCCGTTTTCCCCATTACTTTGGAGCAGACATCCAAAATTGTTCCCAGGCACCACGTGATTTCATGCTTCAAGGTTTCGTTTCAGTGTGTCTCTAAGAGATACGCACTACTTAAAACCATAACCACAATGCCATGATCACGCCCACAAACGTTCCATTTAGTAATTTCTCAAATGCGATTGTGAGTATGAAATTGCCAGTGATCTGAGGCGCCTTATCTCGGCATGAAGCTTTGTCCTTATTCTGACCTTGCGGAGGCCCCTCTTGCTGCTCCTATTCTGATCAGTTAACCAGTTGCCTCCTCAGCCCTAGGTCCCACCCCATCCAGAAAGAACACCCTCACCTTCCCTTCTTCCTGAGAGCTTGGCACATGGTAATGATCCAGAGGCTTTGCTCCAGTCCTCCCCTTTTAGTGGCTCAGGTATCACTTCAGCATGTGGCGTGTAGACATTAGGAGAAGGATCTCTACTGAAGGTCTGGGGAGGGAGGCCAGGTGGTCCCCCCCCCTTGCTTCCCGTGATTCCGAGGGAAAACGGGGACCCGCCTGCACATTTAGGCTGTTCCAGGGATGTCTGGCCAAAGAGGACACAGAAGAGAAATTCACGGGAGAAACTGAAAAAGGCCACAGGAGTCTTTTTTGGTTTTCAAGGAATACCAGCTACTTCAGAAGCTGTCGGAAATATTTTTTTGAATCAAAAATCTAGCTGGCTCCAAATTCCGCTGCGTTCCCTGAACAGACTTTTCGTGTGAGAGGCCTCCCTTTGTTCTGGAGGATTTTCCACTTCCTTATAACAGGTCTGGGGTGGTGGAGTTTGAGACATAGGTCTCTGGATTTGGGACCCACCTGCCTGCCATGCACAGTAGAATCTGCTGTGACTTTACAGAGTCATTCTCCACTGCACTGGGGTCTGAGCCATGCAGCACCTGCCTTGAACAGACAAGACCCCCCTCTCACACAGCTGAGGAGCTGGCTGCAAATGATCAAGAGAGAGCAATGTTTAGATGAGTGTCCATTAAGCCTGCAGGATAGACAGTGCCAAATGTCTTTCTTCCAAAAGAGGAATTGTTCCACTTGCTGGAACTGTTTTTTGGGCAGATATTTGTACACAGAACAACAATTGTAGTTGGAGCCTCTTTCCTTAGGGTTATAATGCTGGACCCTTCTTAGATGGGGCAGCCTCCTCCCAATAGGCCAGACAAATCTCCCCTGGGGCCAGGCTCTCCAGTGAGGCTTTCTAATGCATGGAAACTGGATATGGTTTGCAGAATATCCAAGAGCTTCATTCAGAGCAGGAACATGGGCAGGTTCATTGAAGGCAGGACATTTGATGGGAGTGCATTGCCCCCCACTCTCTGCTCTTTGGGGGCTTCTGTCTTAGTAAGAGGGAAGCCGAGGCTCTGTCGTCTAGAGGCAGTGCCGTTACCACAGAGCGCATGCTCCTCTTGTGCCAGGCACCTGCTGGGTGCTCTATGCACGCCAGGTCATTCAGTCCTCACAACGGCTGAGAAGTGAGTAGAATCATTCCCATTTTACTGATGAGGCGCCTGAGGATCACAGGAAGTAACTGAGAAGAGAGTGGTCCCTGTTGCTGGAAAGCGGTGGCTTGGGAATTGGAACGCTGGCCTAACTCCAAAGCCCACACTCGTAAAACCACTGCACTTGGGGGCTGCTCCTGCCCCGGGCTCTCTGCTCCCACACTAACCTGTCTCGCTTTCCCCCTCCGCTGCGGCCACTCCCTGAACCTCAGAAGAGGAGGACTGGAGAGAGGACGAAGATGGTAGTACAGCCTTTCCTTCTGTGGTGCTTTCTGCTGCCTGCTGTCCCGAGTGCCGCCTGCTTGTCCAGGGGCCCTGCTCTGGGGGCAGGGGGGGTGTGTGAGTGAGGGCAGGGATGGAGTGGGTCAGTCATTTCCTCCCAGCCTCTGGCGGACCAGGGTCACAGTTCCGAGCTGCTCATCATGTCTGACCTTCAGGGTCGCTGGCTCCTCTTCCCGGTTTCTGATCCTTCCCCTGGGCTGGGCAGTGGGAGGGACCCAGGCTGGCTGGTCTCCCAAGCTGCCCCAAACGTGGCCATAGAGAGGGCCCAGCATCTGGAAGCCAGCAGCGCTGCCCTGCCCTCACACACATCCCAGTGTTCTGTGCTGGGCCCTCCCTAGGAGCTGGACAGTGCCCAGGCAGGGTGGCCAGGGTGTTGGTTGGGGGGTTTGGGGACAGAGTCCTCTGGAGAGCAGCCAAGGGGACTGGAAATAGCCAGAATAGGAAGGACATGACGTCAGCCTTCAGATGTGCCCTGCTGATCGAGGGCACAGGGCCAGGGCAAGGGAGTGAGACCAGGGCTTAATTTTAGAAAGTGCGTTCTGACAGCGATATCTCAAGATGCAGTAGGTGGGCCAGGGAGGCGATGGGCTCCCCATCCTTGCGATGTGGCATGGCCACTGGGTGAGGTGGGGTGTATTGTACACATAATGACATGTCAGATGAGGTGGCAGAGGTGTGAGCAAGATGGACAAAGTGGACCCCACAATGGCCCTGTCCTTCCTCGCTAGCCCTCGGCTTTCACACCTTCTAAAAGGATCATTTTGAGGTCAGTCTCCTGCAGGGATCAAAGAAAAGGCATCTCCAGGCTTCAGAGAGGACTCAGACATGGGAAGGGAGGACAGAGAGCTTGAAGGCCGATCCTGCTCCCACAGCCGTGTCTTCCTCCTGCCTGAGGCTGTTCCTTTTCCCTCTACCAAGAGGCCCCCACTGCCCAGTGCATCAACCATTCAACCATTGATCACCCAATCAACACACATTGATCCGGGCATCACAGATCACTTCCTGCAGGCTGAGTCCAGGCCACAGTCCAGGCCAGGTGGCATCCTGTCTGCCTTACCTGTCTGTCTGTCTAGTCCAAGTGCCTGATTGGGCTGGGGGCCACATCCTGCCAATCAAATGGGTGAAAATAGAAAAATCCTGCCCACTTTTTGGATAGTATGAAGATCCAGATATTGGGTGTGCCATCCAGCCACACAGTCGTACTCTTTTGGTTTCTTTGAGATGTGGATGGAGGGTGTCTAGAGTCACTAGGTTCAGGAGAGGAGCTTCTGGAGAACTTAGCTTAAGCAGGGCGTATCCTGTGGTGCCAGACACAAGGTGAAACCTCTGGGCTGGAAAGCTGGGGAATGGGGTGGAGTCCCATCATCAGGGAGGTCACTGGCACAAGTGGGCTAAGCTGGGTTGGGGGAGGCATCGGAAAGTCAAAACCAAGAGTGGCAACCCCGCCGGCATTCACGTTAGTTGACCCCCATTTCATCTGGACCTAGACATCTTAACCCCATCCTCACTCCTCACTGCCCATTCTCTGCTCCGGGTTCTGCCTGATGGCAGGAGCGGGGCCTGCTTGTTCACTGTCTCTGCTTCACTTCTGCAGAGCAGGAGGAGGGTGCTGAGGATGGGGCTGAAGCAGACGCTGAGACCGATGAGACCAAGGCAGAGGGTAAGTCTCTGGATGAGGGTGCAGGGGCCTCAGGGTGGTGAGAGCCGCCGGAGCCATCCCTGAGGCAGTAAGAACCCCCCGAAGAGCCTCTCCCGCGTGCACCTGCTCCTCCTGTTGGCCGAGAGTCAGTGGTTGATTGCCCAATGAACAAACGTTGATCCAGCGCTTCTCCTAAGTCAGGCAGAGTCTTGGGCCCAGGGGAACATGTGTGTGAGAGACAGCTCTGTGACCCCCAAAACCAACAGGGTGCATCTTGGCTAGGACTTATTTGTGGGGGAGGCGCTTGGTGGGGGTGGACTTGAGCTCAGAACAAGGACCTTGACTGATTTCTCATGTTTCATCTAGAAGCTGGAGAAGAGGACGAAGTGAAGGAGGCTGAAGGTGAGGGTAACAGGAGAGAGGCGGAGGGTGGCAGAGGAGCCCCTCCCAGCGGCTTTGGAGGAGAGTGCCCACAGCACTCCTTTCAGGGAAGTGGGTGGGCACTGACAGGGTTTGGAAGATGGGAGGACAGAACTTGGTGGCACTTGCAAAGTTTTTGATGTTGAGCTTTAAACTTTGCCCCTTCTCATCCCAGAGAAGCTGCAATGGTGGGATCCATTGGGAAAGGGGGCCACTGTCCAGCCCCCTGGTCTGGATAGAGCAATGGGATCCAGAAGTCATATCCACACATGAAGCTCCCAGAGCTTACGTGAAATCACTTGTAGGATGTGGTATCTGTAGAATGAGATCCCAAGGCACAGATGATATGGTGGCTCATTGCTGCAGTCATCATCATGCTGCAGCCTTCACCAGGATTCTAGGTGGTCCCAGTCACTTCTCCAGAGGGGAAGGGACAACCAGCTGGGGCTTGAAATCATGTCAGCTTCTGCCCTATGGCCACCAGGAAGTCCAGGGGGTAACAAAGGAGGCAAAGACCTGGGAGGGGATTCTAGGGCCAGGACCCCTGGGGACTTTTCCAAAGGACTCCTCCTCACCGTGAAACCCAAGAGTAGCAAAATTGCTTTGCCCTGAACTGGTGAGTGAGAGAAGGCTTTATATGAAGTTTCACACTGCGTGAGTGTGTGCCCTGCAGAACTCCATGGAGAGGGAGGGCGGCATTTGCACCCCCTGCTGGCTTCATTCTCCTGGACGCCCCTGGAATCAGGGCTCCCCAGTGCTGGAGGGGACTCACTGTGCAGATGGAGACATGGAGACCAACAGGGGTGTAGCTCATCGAGGGTAGAGTTGGGACCACATCTGGGGCCACCTGACCCATGGCTGTGTGCTTCTGTCTCCTCCAGATGGCCCAGCGGAGGAGTCCAAACCCAAGCCCAGGTGAGTGGGATGCCCCTGGGTGCAACTGGGAGCAGAGGCTCAGGGAGAGAGGGTGATGGTGGAACACAGGTGTAGTGTGGTGCAGTGGGCACAGCAGGGGGGTTGGTGGGTACAGACCACCACATACAGTTGTACAAGTTGTGTACTGCACAAGGGTCTCTTCTTAAGGGAATGAGTGAGGGCTGAATTCCACCCAACACTCACCACCAATCGTGCACCCTGGCAGGGCAGGGCTATGTTCTTCTAGAGGAAGGGCCCTGAACACTCTCCTCTCTCACAGCATGGCCAGAACGCCTTCCTCCACGGCTGAGGTGGGACTGGGATAAAGGGAAGCAAATTGTGGGGAGCCAAGTAATGAAACCGTGCCAGCCTAGGCAAGGCAGCTTCAGAGAGCTGAGAGAGGGCAGGGCAGGGTGGCTTGGTGCCACACACATGAAGCCCACCTGGAGGTGGTATGTGCTGGGGTCTGGGGAATAGGGAGCATTTCCCTTTTGATGATGCCAACCCCGCCAGCAGGTGGCACCTCTGCCCACTCACAGGCTCTTCCCATTTCAGTGGGGGCTTCTGAAACCAGCCCAAGACATTCCAGATCCGTTCACTTGCCCAGTGCCTTTCCCTTTCCTGCCCTCTTGTGCACAGCAGTATCTCATTTCAGCTTCACACACCTGAGGACGGTGTGTGTCGTGGGGGGGGGTACGCCAAGAATCAGAGAGCCCCCGGGGTCTCGGCATGTGCTGGGACCAGGACCAAACTGCAAGAGTCCCGGCTTTACGGCGAGTTTCTGCAGGGTCCACCATGGGGATGTGGAGTCTGATAAGCATGCCATCTTGTCACAGCTTCGATTCCAAGTTGTGTGGCTTTGAGAAAGTCACTCTGCCTCCCCGAGCCCCAGTTCTCCTAAATAAGGTTAATGGTACCTGCTTCATGGGCATATCGTGAGCATGAAATGAAATTGCACACGTGAAAGAGCTTTGTGCATTCCCAGGTGCTGAGCAAGGCTGAGGATGCCATTGTTGACGTCAGTGTTAATATCACTGCTGTGGTTGGTCGGGGCAGTGCTGGAAGATTTTCTAGGAAGGAGCAGGGCCCTGCCTGCCCTGGACAGCTTCAGTCCCTGGGTCCAGAATGGGGCAATGCTCACTGACAATTCCTCTCTCCAACAGGTCGTTCATGCCCAACTTGGTGCCTCCCAAGATCCCTGATGGAGAGAGAGTGGACTTTGATGTGAGTGGTGGCTGTGGGTTGAGGGGGCCTGGGCTGGGGATAGTCCCAAGGGCCCCTAATGACAGGGATTCCATGGCCTTGGGCTGGGGTAGCATGCAGGTGGGACGGGGTGCAGCACTAGCTAGGCCGAGTGCCCGTCCATGAGCACGGTCCTAGGTTCAGGCCGCAGTTGCCCCTTCCCTGGGCAGGTGCCAGGCTCTGCCCGAGGTCTTTTGCATTGTGTTGGGGGGTGTCTAGCCCACCCACTCTCACCTGGACTCTTCGGAGCGGCAGCCTCTGAGCCGCAGCGGTCACCCACAGGACATACACCGGAAGCGCATGGAGAAGGACCTGAACGAGCTGCAGGCACTGATCGAGGCTCACTTTGAGAACAGGAAGAAGGAGGAGGAGGAGCTCGTTTCTCTCAAAGACAGGATCGTAGGTGTCCAGTCTGACCTCCTATCATTCCCTGCTGGCCCGATCTGTCCTCCGTCCTTTTTGTGAGGCCCCACCGCCTCCAGACAGCCTTCCCTGGTGCCTTAAACCCGGCTAGGTGTGCGATCTCCTTCAGGGGCCCTCCAGCACTCTGAACTGCTCCTGCAGCCTTGACTGGTTTCTTGGGTCCCTGCCTTCTCTCCCCACCAGACTGGATGCTTCTTGACCACAAGAGCTGAGTCTGATCTGTTTCAGGCCTCCCCCAGGCCTAGCTCAGGCCCTGGCTGTGGACCGACTAGTCACATGTCTGCTGCCCCACCCCTGCCCTTGCCTCCTCTTCCTCCGCCGATGAAGGGAACCTGAGTGTGACCTGCAGAGTCCCGCATCCTTCTCCTGCAGAGCGTGGAGGCTGCTTCAATTGCTGACTTGCCTTCTCACAGACGTGCTGCTCTGGCTGGAGCAACGACTTGGCCATCTATCCAAGCACATAGCACAGAGCAGCTGCCAGGGCGGGGTGGGATGGAGGCGGGGTCAGAGCTCAGGAGGAGCCCACCTGCTGTTTCCCAATTGCGGAGGGCAGTCTTACCATGAGGAATGCTGGAGGTGTGTCACTGCCTGGTGTGCACGTCCTCGTAGCTGGTTGGAAGTACAAGCCCTTGGAGGCCAGGCACCACTGCTTCAGGACTCTGGGAGGAACCCCCCCCCAGGAATTCTCTTGCCACCCATGAAGTTTCCTGTACCTGCCATGTCACCTTCTCCCCATGTACACCTGGGCGGGCTTTGCCTCTTCTTAGGAGAGACGTCGGGCCGAGCGGGCCGAGCAGCAGCGCATCCGGAATGAGCGGGAGAAGGAGCGGCAGAACCGCCTGGCTGTGAGTGATGCCCAGCCCAGGCCCACAGAGCCCCCCATGCTCCCAGCTCCTGCTGGGCCCCCAGGCCCCTCTCTGTTCATCAACATGAATTCAGTCAAGAGACAGTATCAACCTAGGAAGTGCTGGGCAGTGTCTTGGCTCTGATAATACATCGGCAAACAAGAGAGGAATTTCTGGGTCCTTCTGAACGTGTTATTTTATAAGACTCTCCAGTCCCCATCCCTTCCCCGGTGCAGACTTCATGGGAACTGAAGTCCCTGTAGCTGTCTTCCTGTGCGGCTGCTGAAGGCATTTCCAGAGCAACAGGTCTTCCTGGGGCACTCCCAGCTTGAGGGGATGACGAGACCTCACATTAGGGCATCAGGACCTATCCATTCATGCCATCATTTCTCACTCAGTGGACTCCTGTGGACCAGTCCTGTGCTGGGAGCTACCCCCTCAGAAAGCCCCTTACCCAGCAGGGAGAAGGCTGAACTCACCCATAAAGACCACAAGCTTCAGCCCAGAATTGGAGTTTCCCATCCTTTCCCTAATTTGCTTTCTTCCTCCTCCCTGTAAATCAGGAAGAGAGGGCTCGACGAGAGGAGGAGGAGAACAGGAGGAAGGCTGAGGACGAGGCCCGGAAGAAGAAGGCTTTGTCCAACATGATGCATTTCGGAGGTTACATCCAGAAGGTAGGTGGAGAGCAGCCGGGGTCGCCAGGAGGACCTGGTATAGCCCTGAAGAATGAGCTGTCCACTGCAGCAGGGAGACTTTAGGTCAGATCCCAGGAAGAGTTTCCCAGCTGCTGCGGGTGGGAGACTGATGTCTCCTCCTGCCTAGGCCCTGAGCTGGTTCTCAGCCTGACCATGGCTTGCACTAGGAGGGGCCTGCTGGGATAGGGGGCTACAGGCAGAGCCTGGGGCACCAATGGTGCGCCCCACGTCTGGCCCCAGCAGTGCTCAGGAGCCCCCAAGGAGGATGGGTGCAGCTGGAAAAGTCTTGTGCTAAGTCAGAGCTCTGGCTGGGGACCCAACTCTGCCACATAAGGTTGCGTGACCTTTTGCAACCTCTGAGCCTCGGTTTCCTCATCCAGCACTCATATTGCCTTGATGGTTTGAGACGCTCAAATGAGCTACCATGGAAAGTATCTATTGCCACACAGATGTGAGGTTGTTTATTCCTGGAAACTCACTCTCAGTCCCTAACTTTGTGCGCCATTCCTCCTACATCCTCCATTCCTAAGGGAGTAGGGCTATATGTGAAATTGATTTTCTCTAGGTAGTGAAGGAACCAAAACATTTCCTTAGATTTCCAGCTTAGTCCCCAGCTCAGAACAAGGCCACCCTTGCCTCTGCCCCCATGGTGACCACAGCAGCCAAGACTTTGGCATCATCACCCTGCTATCAAAACAGTCCCTGCTGTAACCCCCAGACCCACGTCCTCGTAAGCCTGGCTGCCTACAGCGAGTGTCTGAATCTTCTCTTCCGTGTCTCTCCTTCCCTTTGTCTTCTGCCTTCTCTCTGTGTCTCTGTTGCGGTCTTGGTCTTTTTCTCTGGGCCTCTCTCTCATGGTTTCCTGGTTTAGCAGGCCCAGGTGGGTACCAAAACCTCAAACCTTCTTCCTCCCCGTAGTTTTGGGGGAACTCCCTGGGAGGGGAAGGCACCTTGCTGGAGGGGAGGAGTGTAGAGGCTGGGCTGGCTGGGGAGCTGGGAGGCTGGTGAGAGGTGGAGGAGGTTAGTTAAGTAAAGGAGGAAGAGGCTGACGTGATCCTCCTTGCTCCTGCCTCAGTTTCCCCAGGAAATGCATGTAGTTGGTAGTGTGGGGTATGGCAGGAAAAAGAGCGTAAGAACCTGGCCCTCCTGCAGGCTTGCTCCACCCCTAGAGGGTTCGGGGAGGGTTAGGGGACAGGGAGGGGGCAGTCTAGCCAGTTTTCTCTGCTTCCCCCACCCTTCAGACAGAGCGGAAAAGTGGGAAGAGGCAGACCGAGAGGGAAAAGAAGAAGAAGATTCTGGCTGAGAGGAGGAAGGTGCTGGCCATCGACCACCTGAATGAAGATCAGCTGAGGTGGGGGCTGGGAGGAGTGGTCCTGGGGCACAGCCCGCATCTGGTGGCTGTGTTGGTGGGGAGGGGAAGTCGGGCTGAGGGTACTTCTTGCTGTGAGCCGCAAGAGGGCGTGACTGCCTCACATATTTTCCCACGGCAAGTTTGGAGGGACCAGGGCTGGGCAGCAGCATGTCGGGCCAGCTCCTTTCTGGGCTTTGCTGATGGGCGAAGAGAAGTGAGCAGGTGCCCCACCTCTCTGAGCTTCGTCTTCCCCACCTGCACACGGGTGTCAGGATGGGGTTGAACTAGATGCTGTCCTGTGCCAGAAGGGCTTCTCCCACTGCCCGCGTGTTCTCAGAGCTTTGCCCTGGCAGCCCCTGCTGTCCGTTCCTGAGCACTGGTGGCTGCTGTCTGGTCCCCAGGCTGGGCCAGGCCCAGGGGGTGGGCTGGGGTACCCTCGGCAGGCCTGGAGGTGAGAAGGAGGGCTGGGACCCTGGGGGCTGGGCCAGGACCAGGACAGAGGCCCACAAGAGCTGTTCTTTACTGGCCTTCACCGCATTCCCACCCTTGCCCCTGCAGGGAGAAGGCCAAGGAGCTGTGGCAGAACATCTATAACTTGGAGGCAGAGAAGTTCGACCTGCAGGAGAAGTTCAAGCAGCAGAAATACGAGGTGGGGTGCCATGCCGTCCCCCGCCCAGCCTCTCCACCGCATGCTCCTCCTGGGTTGCTGGGCCCTGCAATACTGCTGCAGGTCACCGGGTCCCTGTGCCTGTTCCCCAGCAACCCCCTTCAGCTCCTGCCCCTGCCCCTGCTGTCTGGCCTTCAGCAGGGTTCCTGTCCACCGTGGTGGGGACTGCTTGCTGGAAGTGTCTGAGAGCTCGCTGGGGTTGAGCAGAGACACTTTCCTGGGGTCCCAACCCTGGGGGTCTCCAACACGTCAAGGCAGCAGCTCAGAGCACTGAGCTGGATACAAGAACCAGGATGCACCAAGCTAGGACCCCCAGTGGAGTGCCACCAGGGAGGCACTTCTCCCCACGCACACCCAAGGCCCTGGTGCAGGCACAGTCAGGCTGAGCCTCAAGCGCACAGCCTTTCAGGGTCCTGTGTGCACTAATGAGGGTCCTTGGTGCACAAACACCAGGCAAGGAAACGGTTTAGAGGACACTGATGCTGCACACCTGAGCTCAGAGCCGGGCGCCAGCCCTTCCCGGCCCACGACCGCCTCCCAAACCCCGCCCGCCCCGGGGCCTCTTTGCTAACTAAGGGAAGAATTCAGCTTCCCCTGGAGGGTCTCCTCTGCTGCTCCTGCCAATCCACTCCTCCCTGGGCAGGCTCAGGCACCAGTGGTAGAGGGTGCTCCTACTTCCCAGTACGGAGAGAGGGGCTGTATTGCCTGGCGACAATGGCATGGACTTCAGAACCATACTGCCTGGGTTGAATTTCTACCTGTACCCCTCCCTGGCTGTGTGACCTTGGGTGAGTTAGTCCACAGTTGCTTGTCTCCATTTCCACGGGTAACACTACAGCCTACTTCAGAGGGTGATCGTGAGGGTGACAGAGATAATAATACTCATTATTATTATTATAGTGTTCTGACCACTGTTCTGAGAATTTCCTAGGTACTAACTTACTATGTCCTCACAGCAGTCCTATGGGTTCATATCTGGGAAAGCACTCAGAACAGAGCCTGGCACCCACTAAATGCTCAGCAGATGTTCAGCCATTGTTACGGCCTCTCTAGGCCTGTGCCTTCCACTCCTTCCTTCCTCCCTCCCTCCCTGCCCCCTTCCTCCTCCCTCTTTCTCTCTCTCTCTCTTTTCTTTCTCCTTTTCTTTCTTTCTTCCTTTCTTTCTTTCTTTCTTTCTTTCTTTCTTTCTTTCTTTCTTTCTTTCTTTCTTTCTTTCTTTCTTTCTTTCTTTCTTCTTTCTTTCTTCTTTTCTTTCTTCTTTCTTTCTTTCTTTTCTTTCTTTCTTTCTCTTTCTTTCTCTCTCTCTCTCTCTCTTGCTCTCTCTCTCTCTCTCTCTCTCTTTCTTTTTCCCACTCAACTCTGCACTAGCCAACAGGACATACTTGCCAAAGTTTGGGGCGGCGTCCTGCAGGGGTGGTGCACGGGGATGCCACCCTTCACAGGGCACAGCTTCCGGGATGGTGCACAGCTGGGCAAGGGTGCCCCAGAGGGGTTTTGGGCTGGCTGCTAGGAGGGCTCCATGACACGGCCTCCAGCTCTGCGCCCAGCTCTCAGAGGCCCTGGTTATGGGACCCTCATCCTGAACCTACTGTGGCCCTGGGACCCCACAGCAAAAGGCCCATGAGGCATCTGGAAGCTTCTCCTTGTTCTGCCTGTGGCTCCCGGGCCCCCCTTGACCCTTAACTACCCTAAATCCTCCTGTCCTCCTACTCTTTGGTGCTCCTCCTTCGCCTCCTGCACTGCTGCGCTCGGCCCCTCTCCCCGTCCCCAGGCCACCTGGAACCGGAGCCCATCAGCTCCAGTGTTGCTCTTTGTCCTTCCCACTTTTCTTGCAGATCAATGTTCTTCGAAACAGGATCAACGATAACCAGAAAGTGTAAGTGTCTGAGGTCATCTGCGCCTAGCCCACCCCCTGCCTCTTCTTTCCCCACCTTCCAGCCATCATCCCCCTCGTCCTTGGAGGGCCGCCGGCTTCCTCCTGCTTCAGCCCACAGCTTTCCTTCTCAGGCTCCTCTGGGCCTTGCGCTTCTCTCCCTGTGGCCTCTGCTTGCTGATGGGGGTGGGATGTGGGGTGGAGAAGCCTCCCTCCGGCCTCAGGCTGCTATCCCATTCCGCCCTTGAAGGCAGCTCCCAGCTGCTCCTCTCACCTTTGGCACCCCCATGGTGACCTGTAACCCTGCCTGTGTCCTCAGTTCTGCTTCTCCTGCAGCTCCAAGACCCGTGGGAAGGCCAAAGTCACTGGGCGCTGGAAGTAGAGCCCAGCCTCCTTCATCAAAGATCTGCTCCTCGCTAGCACCTGTCCCCGGCCTGCAAGCCCCAGCTCCCGGGCCCTGCTGGGACCCCAGGCAGCTCCTGTTTGGAAATGGGGAGCTGGCTCAGCTGGGAGCCAGCACTCCTGCCTGCCCCCACACCCACTCCATTTAAGTAATAAAAAGCCACCACACACTGACCGGCATTTCTGTCACTTCCCCTTCAGAGTGAGAGAAACTGAGGCACAACCTTGGTCTCACAGACCCTGGTGTCTTCCAAGCCTGGAGGAGCTTTCCCCTGTCTAGTCTCCCTGCTTGCCTCCAGCTGGGGAGAGGGCGGAGGGCCCAGGGCTGCAGCCCAGGAGGTAGGAACAATGGAAAGGGCTTCTGATCATAGCTCCTGGGAGTCACCAAAACAGCACATGGGAAAAGTGCTGTTGAGGGGGACAGAGCATTCCCTGCACGAGTCATTCACTGGAGAACAATGCAGGCTCTTTGGATGGTTCCTATTCTCTTCCTACTCCTAGCCAGGGCCCTAGGAGCCAGGCGTCTGAGAGGGAGCCCTTGAGGAAGGAAGGAGGGCTGTTTATATTGAGCAGCTATTCAAGCCTGAGTTGTTGAAAGGTGTGAGTTAGTCTGGGTGCCTCAGTTTCCCCCTCCCATGATCTGCACATCCTTGAGGGCTTAAACCACAGGGTCCTGAGCTGAAGACAATAGCTTGGTGGTATGGATTTCAGTTGGCAGAAAGACAAGGAAATGGGAGGGCACCATCCTCCTCTCCGGAGGAAAGCCTGGGAGGACACATTCTCTTGACCCTCCACCCCTTTGTCAGGCATGGAATTTCTCCAAATTCCCGATTCCTTCTCTTGGCTCCTCACTTGCCACCATCAGCAAGTGCCTGATGAGCTGTCTGGAAAGGCTTCCTGTGGTCTCCCAGGCAGAGTGAAGCCACTTTTCCTTGCTAGAACATGTGCGGCCACCGCTCTGCCATCCGATGCCACACTCTGTTAGACATGTCTCTTCCGGCAGGCATGCCTCTCATGCTCCCAGGAGACAATGCAGACCTGTTATTTTGTGCCATGTGCCAAGCACTGGGATAGTAGTGATACAGAGATGCAGAGGAAATGGTCCTTGGGTCACAGGAAGGGGCTTAGCCCAGAGTCTCGGCCTCATTTCTCATTCATTCATCCATCCATTCAATAAATACCGCCTGGGCACCAACTATATGCTGGCCATGGGTGCTGTGATTTAAGCCAGCACTTTCCTTATGGAGCTTACAGAGCTCACATCCAGCAGCAGGGAGACAGCAAGAGAAGGTCCCAGTCCTGGGTGACAGGGGAGGGTGGGGGGCACAATGCTGGGGAGGTGCGTAGCCACGCACCACACCTGGCCCTGGCAGCTGGGAGGGCTTTCTGGAAGAAAGAGTGTCTAGGCCAAATGTCAGAGGGTGAGGAGGGGGAGGTCAAGGGGAAGAGCTCGAGGGTGGGACTGGAAATAGCACATATAAAGTTTGAGAAGCCAGAGCCAGCATGGTGTGTGAAGAGCCACAGTTATTAGCAGAATCCAAGTATCTTCTGGCGGGGACAAGAAGGCTCCAACCGGTCGGGTGCGGTAGCTCACGCCTGTAATTCCAGCACTTTGGGAGGCCAAAGTGGGCTGATCACGAGGTCAGGAGTTCGAGACCACCCTGATCAACATGGTGAAACCCTGTCTTTACTAAAAATACAAAAATTAGTTGGGCATGATGGTGGGCGCCTGTAATCCCAGCTCCTCAGGAGGCTGGGGCAGGAGAATCGCTTGAACCTGGGAGGCGGAGGTTGCAGTGAGCCGAGATTGTGCCATTGCACTCCAGCCTGGGCAACAGAGCAAGGTTCTGTCTCACAGAAAAAGAAGGCTCCACTATAAGTGCCCCCAAAATGGACAGGGAGGCAGGAGGCAGGCCTCAGACCCAAGGAAGCTCTCACCCATGGGCTCTGGGAGACCCACTGGCAGCTCCTGGCACGTCCCAGCCCTACTCTCCCAGTTTGCTGGATAGGACAGCGGGGGCAGTGCCGTAGCCCCTCTCCCCATAAGGGGGCGCTGCACCCCCACCCCCACCTGCCCCCTTGGCTCCACCTCCTATGCCTCAGTGTCTCCTTGGAGCAACAAGAGGTCGCGATGGGTCCTGTGTCTGGGGCCCTGTCTCCTGCTGCTCCTCTCCCAGCAGGCTCCTTGTGATCATTTCTCTAGTACAGCCGTCCCCAGCCTTTTTTGGCACCAAGGACCAGTTTCTTGGAAGACAGTTTTTCCATGGACAGAGGGGAGGAAGAGCAGGGGTGGGTGGGTGGGGATGGTTTCAGGATAAAACTGTTCCATCGCAGATTGTTAGACATTAGATTCTCATAAGGAGCATCACCCTAGATCGTGCGCATGCGCAGTTCACAATAGGGTTCGCACTGCTATGAGAATCTAATGCTGCTGCTCACCTGACAGGAGGCAGAGCTCAGGCGGGAATGCTCGCCCACCCATCGCTCACCTCCCGCTGCGCAGCCTGGTTCCTAACAGGTCACAGACTGGTTCAGTCCCGTCTGCAGTGCAAAGCTTGGGGACCGCTACTCTAGTAGATGTGGTCTCTCTTTTAAAAATTGTGCCCAGGCCAGGCTCGGTGACTCACGCTTGTAAACATAGCACTTTTGGAGGCTGAGATGGGGGGATCACGAGGTCAGGAAACCATCCTGGCCAACAAGATAAAACTCCAACTCTACTAAAAAAAAAAAAAAAAAAAAATGGCTAGGCATGGTGGCCCATGCCTATAGTCCCAGCTACTCAAGAGTCTGAGGCAAGGTAATTACTTGAACCTGGGAGACGGAGGTTGCAGTGAGCCAAGATCACACCACTGCACTCCAGCCTGGCAACAGAGTGAGACTCCATCTCAAAAAAGAAAAAAAATTGTGCCCAGAGGTGGGCACAGAAGATGCTTACCCTCTGACTCTGAACAGCCCCAAAGACCGGGTCCCACTTAATCTCTTTTCTCCTAAGATCACCTGGTGTTCAGGAAAGAACTTCAGAGTGCCCCAGACACTGCCTCCATGGGGACCCACCCAGTTGAGGTCCCCATCCCATCATCTTAAGAGGAACATCACAGCTTAACCCAAGTGCTGCCTCTA
This sequence comes from Plecturocebus donacophilus, assembly GCA_004027715.1. Classification (NCBI taxonomy): domain Eukaryota; kingdom Metazoa; phylum Chordata; class Mammalia; order Primates; family Pitheciidae; genus Plecturocebus; species Plecturocebus donacophilus. Next base: position 37,995 of record PVKP010002271.1, read on the forward strand.
GGCAGGAGACCTGCAGACACCTGGTCTGTATGGAACCTGGGGCACTGGTCCATTAGTGGAGCCTGGAAAGGTGATCCTGTTTTATCCCAGGACAGAGGTGAGAGCAAGTGAGTGCCAGTGCAGGGGCACACCTGGTCCATCAGCCCACGGCAGGGAGTCCTGCCAATTTCAAAAGGCAAGGGTGGGGGCTTCAGGCCAAGTGGTCCTGTGCTCTCCCCGTGATATTCCTAGGGAACAGAGGACCATGGATGCGTGCACAGAACACAATGACATAGCTTCATAGATAGGGTCTCTGCACGCCCTCCACAGTTCACCCGCCGCTACCATCACTCTTGTGCATGCGACGGTCCTGAACCAAACACCAGAGGTGCAAGCAATGGCCAAGAGCAGGCCGGGGCCTCCGGACCACTGAGGAGCTGGATGCAGTGGGGTGAGCTGAGGCCTACCCAGACACCCTGATGCCCACTGTCCCCACTGTCCCCACTGTCCCCACTGTCCCCTGCAGGTACCTCCCTCTATGCCTCTCAGGTCCCATCTCACTCTACTGTCAATCCATGACCCATTGCCTAATGGGCCTCTCAGCCCTGCTGAGAGGTTTGGGGGAATAGCTGGGCTCAGGGATAGGCCCCAGGGCCAGGCTGTCCAATGGGCTCCTGATGGATATGGAGCAGGCTGGGGGTGCAGGGGAGACCAGGCCAGACCCGATGTTTCCAGTGTAACCACGAACACTCCCTCTCTGGGCTTGGCTTTTCCTCTGAAAGTCCAGTCTGCCCTGTCATCCCTGCCAAGAAGAAGACTAAGTGTGAATTTGGGGAAAATGCTACTGATCTGGGTCAGCTCATCTTCTCTCCTGCACACATACCCTTCATGTGCTTCTCGCTCTATCCACCATGCAGGCACTGGGCCAGCTACTTTACATGTGTTCTCTCCAGCCAACCATCCACAGTCCCCAGATCACCCCGCATGTTGCAGATGAGGAAACTGAGGTACAGAGAGTTTAGGCAACATGCAGAGGGCCATTCAGTTAGTAAGTGACAAAGCTGGGATTTGAACCCAGGTCTATGTGATGCCACAGCCAGGATTCTTCCCAACATTTGGATCTTGTAGAGTGAGGAGCACTCCAAATCTCCCGACTTGGGCTAGAGTCAGAGCCTCCCGTGAGCTGGCTGGAGGTGAGGGCACAGGCCTCGACTCTCTCCGCTCCCCTCCAGCTGCCCACCTGGGACCTGGCAGGAGGAGATGTGCTCTGTCCAGCACATGGAGGCGGCCACTGGAAGGAACAGTCGAGGTGGTGTTGAGTGGGGCTTTACTCAGCGTGCAAGAGAAGAGTAAGGCAGCCTCCTCCAGCTTGAGGGTAGTTACAGCCCATGCCTGTGTCCCAGAGTGACTGGGGGGACCTGGGGGTCACGGAAGCACCTGTCATTACCTTGTCTGTGGGTTTCCCCTCAACTCTGCAAAGACAGTGAGTAAACCTCAGGGTGGGCAGAGTCCTGGGTCTACATGCCAGCAGGGCCTATCCGGCTATTGATGAAGGTGGCAGAGATCCTTCAGGGACCCTCTGCGGTCTACCTCCAGCCTTACTTCTCAGTCACATGGAGCTAGCTACTTTGGTTTCTCCAACGTGTCCTACCCTCTCCCATCTCTGCATGGCTTTTCCTAACCCTAGAATGCCCTTCTTTCTCTCTCTGCCGATCCAACTGCCCTCCGCCTTCCTCAGGGCTGTGGTGAAGTCCCTGTTTCTCCAAGAAGCCCTTGGGACTCCCTCCTGAGCACCTGTGGCTTCCTAATCACCAGCGATGCCTCTGGTGCTGCCTTGAGGGCCACACATTGAAGGCCCATTCACTCTGGGCCTCCTGTGATTCACAGAAACCAGGACTGGGTGCCCAGCCCAGGCGTCCCTCCCTGGCACTGTTCCCAGGGCTACAGCCCCGCCCACCTGCTCATCCCAGGTTCTCAGCCCCCACCCTAGCATCTACAGGAATTTAAATTGTTCTCAAATGAAGACTCAGGAGAAAAATGTTTCCATACTTGTGCAGAGCGCCCTGGCCTGGGGCAGGGGTTGGGGGAAGTAGCCCCAGCCCCTCCCTGTGGCCCTGCCCTCAGTGCTGGCCTTGGCCACACTGGCTGCACCTGCAGAACACCCCAATCCCAAAGCAGTTTTCCCTGTAAAGTCAGGCCTGAGCAATGCAAATCTGAAGAAGCCTGGGGCTAGGCTGGGGCTGCTCTTCAGGAAAGCAGTGGGTGGGGTGGGAGAGGTGGTGTGATTCCCAGCCTGAGAGGTGCTGAGATTGTGCTGGGCTTGCTAAATGCAGGACAGGGAGACCTGTTTAGGACGAGCTGCCTCACCCCGTCCTCTCCCCACCCATCTGTCCCCTGCCAATTCCCAGAAGATGATGGCAGCTAGGAATGCAGGTTGGTGAGGACAAAGGGAGAAGGTCACTTTACTTCTACTTGGGGGCAATGGACAAAGCAGTTTTTCCCTCTGAACTTCACACAGAGTCCCCTCTGGCCCCACATCTAGCACCTATTCAGGCCCAGGTGACGTGATGAGCAGTGGTTTCTGCTGGGAGACACTTGGCATAACTTACAAGCCAGCTACATGATAATACTAACAGGTGATACTGGCCTCCATATATCAGGCACCGATTGTGTGTCATGTACTATGTTATGTAATTTACATGCACTCTCTAATTAAAGTAACATGCAAAATTAGGTCCTATATAATCACTCCATTTTATACACAAGGAAACTGAGGCTCCGAGGAGGTAGGTGACTCACCTGAGGTCATAAGGGCAGGATCCCTATTACTGTATTTTTATTACAATGTTAAAATTATTTGAATGGTATGCTTTCTACCAAATTAAATCAGGCATCTGATAGAAACAAAGAAAAGCATATTTTCAAGAAATCCCTTCTGTATTTTAGCCAACAAATATTTGAATAATTTCTGATTATATAATGCAAAGTATGTGTGCATCAATTCTTAGCACAGAAAAATCTGTGTAAAATAATGTTCAGATTTGTCTATTGCAAAAATTTAATTACTCACCTGGGAAATCCGGGATGAGGAATGTAAGAGCTTACCACTGTCCCTTGCTCATATAAAGTGACTTGTGAATTCACTTAGCCTTCATCCCATCAGTTGCAGTGTTGATTTCTCATCTCTCCTCTACTTCTAGCCTGGGCACTTCTTGGATCCTGGGGCCCCAGGCTGTTCATCCATAGATCCCAGTGGCCTCCATGTATGGGAATGAATACATGAGAAGAATCATTCTCAAATTAGATGATCTTGTGTAAGGTTTGATGTTAAATATGAAATATTGTCAGAGAGGGAAAACGTGGCCAACTAATCACATTAGCGTTGCATTGTCTTTCGCAGTTGTCAAAGCACTGTGACAAGTCCATGAAATGGTAACTTTAGAAAAAGAATAACTTTGATCTTGGAAGGGTCATAGGTTTACTTTGCTCATGTCGTATTGATGTAAGCATGACATCTGCTTGATTATAAATGTTTCTCTTAGAAAATAGGGGTCATTGACACATTGGTTCAGCCATTGTGTAAATCCAACACATACTGATTGAGCACATATTCTATTCCAGGTCCTGGCTGGTTATCAGGGTTACAACTGGCAACAGACCAAGACTGTTCCCTACCTTTATAAACAAGAGGAGAAAAGTATTAAACAGACATTAGATCATTAGATAGATGGATAGATAGATAGATAGATGAGAGAGAGAAAGCCAGGCATGGTGGCTCATGCCTGTAATCCTAGCACTTTGGGAGACCAAGGCGGGCAAATCACAAGGTCAGGAGTTCAGTTGGTCAGCCTGGCCAATATGGTGAAACCCCATCTCTACTAAAAATACAAAAATTAGCTGGTGTGGTGGTAGGTACCTGTAGTCCGAGCTACTCGGAAGGCTGAGGCAGGAGAATCACTTGAACCCAGGAGGTGAAGGTTGCAGTGAGTTGAGATTGTGCCACTGCACTCCAGCCTGGGTGACAGAGTGAGACTTCTTTTCAAAAACAAAAAAGATAGATAGGAAGGATATAGAAATAGATGACAGACAGATAGACGGATAGATAGCAGATAAGTAGAGAGGAGATAGGTAGATAGATGGGAGAGAAAGAGAGAGAGAGAGAGAGAGAGGAAGAGAGAGGTGGACACGTACATACATACATGCATGTGTAGATATATACACATGGATATATAGCTATAGAGATATACATGCATGTGCTTGAGTCTCAAATTGTGAAAAGAGAAACTGAGGAAAACAGCAGTGTGCTGTGAGAGATAACAGGATGGACATACCTTAAACAGAGGTTTGGATGAGGGAAAGCCTCCTTGTGGAAGCTATCACTGAGTTGAAAACTAAAAGATTCATAGGCGTTGGCCAGAGGAAGGGAGCGAGATGCTGGGAGCAGAAGGAACAGCAGGTGCAAAGAACCTGGTGTGATGGATGGACGGAAAGGAGGAGGGCGGCTGTGCCATGGCTTTGGGGCCATGTTAAGGGGACTGGATTTTACTCTCAGTGTGATGGGAAGTGTCTGATAATTTTAAGCAAGGGGAGGATCCACTGACTTATGTTTTTAGATCACTTTGGCTTTAGAGTGACCTGTTGGTTGGAGGACAGGAGGGGAAGCAGGGAGACTAGTTAGGGGGCTGTTCTCATGGGGATGGAGGAGTCATGCTGGTGACCTGGGCTGGGAGTGTGGATGAAGGAAAGAGGGGGACTGAAGATCTGAGGTGATGCCAGCAGAAGACAGTTTCAGGAAGTGGGGGTGGAACTGGGGGGCTTGGAGAGAGTACACTGGGGGTGGGATTTGTTTACACGAGTCTCCTTCCTCCCCCAGGTTCTGATCCACTTCCCACACACCCCAGGCCATTCTCTGCAGCACCACCCTTAGAACCAGGCAACGGGGAGTCAGGTGTTGGGCCCTGCACTTTAAAAGGCCCCTCTGTGGCTCTCCTCTGGCTGCCCTCCTTCCTGTGGGACAAGGAGTCTGCAGGTCCCAGGGACATGCTCGCCCAGACCCAGCCTTTGCTAAACCAGAGCCACTCAGGAAGACAGGTCACATGAGACACAGAGTTTGACCAGAATAGAGGTCAATTCACTACTTCCTTCATTAGGAAAGTCTTGCAACCAATGACACAATACAATACAATACAATATAAATCAGCTGGAGGTGCAGGGACACCTACCCAAGGCGGACAGCAAGGCAGCCTTGGGTACTGAGGAAGGAGCGCCTTGCCGGGCCCTGGACCCACCCCAGCAGGAGACGGCTCATGGAACAGGGACCCATGAGAGGGCAGAGCCCTGCCCTGCTCCCTGTTTGTCCCCAGATTTACTCTGCTGAGCAGGAGAAGGAGGGGAAGGGGAGCTCTGAGTCGAATAGGAGACTGGAGTTTGAAATGGATGAGGACAGAGACTTAGTAACCAAATGGAACTTGTTGGACTCAGCGGTGGCTGTAGAATTTGGAAACCTTTAATAGCACTCACTCTCCAGCAGGGCAAGCAGGGCCTTCCCCAGTTACTGGTAGCAGTAACTGAGAAAACACTAAAGCTCTTTGTAGTCAAACCTCACTCCTTGAGGTCATAGGGACATTCCCACCCAGACCCAGACGTTGCTAAGTCACAGCCACTCAGGAAAAGTCGCTTCAACATGGGCCACAACAGCGAAACTCTGTCTCAAAAAGTTTTTTTTAAATATCTAAAAAGCTCCTATAAATCTAAGTGCCCAGAACAGTGCCTGGCACGTGGAACAAGCAGGTCACGTTTGCTCTTATCTCTGGGATTTTGTGGAGGTAGAAAGTGTCCCCTGGTACCTGTCCTTTGCCCTTAATTGTGGTGCCCACCCCTCCTTCCTGCCTGTCCTGAGTTTCCCTCAGTTTAGGTTCCCCTTTCCTCCCACGCCCCGGGCCTCAGGGGGGCCTCGTCTGGCTTCCTCCTTCCCATCCTGTCCTTCCTCAGTGGGAGTCAGTCCAGCTGGCCCCACCCAGCGGTGTACAGCCAGACAGTGATGGGAGGGGCGTCGCCGGTGCTGAGGACACCCCCACGTCTCTGCCCCTTGGACAGCAGAGGTCTATTCCAAGGACTGGGTGGACCAGGAGCCCCATGTCTTCATCCCTCTCTCTCGAGGGATGGGAGCTCCCCCTGGGTGTGGTTTGGGAGTTTGAAATGCACCTGAATTGTCGCCCTGCTGGTGTGGGCCCGAGACCACCCTGCCCTCCTCCCAGCCTCCGCCCCCCAGCCTGCGCCCCCAGCACCGTCTGTCTCCCACCCCATTCTTACCTGTAAAATCCGTGCCCCCAGACTAATCTGGTCTCCTTGTTCTCCCTATCTCTCTAAACCGGCCTCGCTTCCACACCCTCTCCCCACTTCCACATTATTCTGCAGCCTCCGCTCTGCTTCCTCGGGTTTTTCCCTCCAAATTGCCCTTCTTTTGTAGGTCTGCCCTTTCAGGAAGCCTCCCTGGATTGGCGAGGACTTTACTGCTCAAAGCGTGGCCGGCAAAACGGCAGCAGTGGTACCACCTGGGACATTGTAGAAACGCAGAATCTCAGAATTCGCATTTCAGTAAGATCCCCAGGGATCTACGGGCACATTCCAGTTTGAGAATTACTGAGCTAGGTTACCCTGCAGTGCCAAGGGTCCTCCAATCCTTGAGGAGACAGAGATTCTGGGAGCCTGTCTCAGATGGTGACAGGCTACCCAGGGATAGGTGAGAGCATTTCAAAGAATGCAGCTAGCCCTGCTCCTGTCTTACATCTTGACTCCTGCTTTCATGGTAGTCTGTCCACCAGCCTGTGCAGGTTTCGAGGCTGAGCATGCTGGAATTCCCCCTGCAAGGCTCATCAGTGGCACTTGGTTCATGCACACAGAGAGCTCTCCCAGTCCATGCCCATCTGGTTTGCCATTTGGCCTGTTCTGGGACAGCCTTTGCCTGGGATTCCAGAACTTCCCTTTGGAAGTAAGCTTAAATAATCTCAGTGTGGCTGCCCAAAGTGGCTCTCTGAAACTGGTGTTCTAGAAAATCAAACACCGCATGTTCTCACTCATAGGCGGGTGTTGAACAATGAGAACACATGGACACAGGGAGGGGAGCAGCACACACTGGGGTCTGTGGGGGTGAGCTAGGGGAGGGACAGTGGGGGGTGGGGAGTTGGGAAGGGATGACATGGGGAGAAATGCCAGATATAGGTGATGAGGAGGAAGGCAGCAAACCACACTGCCATGTGTGTACCTATGCAACAGTCTTACACGTTCTTCACATGTACTCCAAAACCTAAAATGCAATAAAAGAAATTGGTGTTCTGTTAAAAAGTTTCCTGCATGGAAGTAAACCGGGAGGAGCTTCCTGCCGCCTCTTTGTCTTTTTCTTTCTCTGCTGTGATACACATGGGCACATTAAAGCTTCTGAGAATCACAAGGAAAAAAAAACTGCTTCACCTCATTTAGCCCAGAGTTTCCAAAACTTAGACCTCTTTTGTCACTTAGCGTTGTGAACATCCTCTGGAACTCATTTTGGGAAATGCTAATCTGATTCCGTTACACTTACACACATAGACACACACACACACACACACAGATTTCTTTTTTTCTTTTTTTTTTTTTTTTGAGACGGAGTCTCACTTTGTCACCCAGACTAGAGCACAGTGGCGCAATCTTGGCTCACTGCAACCTCCACCTCCCGGGTTCAAGCAATCCTCTGCTTCAGCCTCCTGAGTAGCTGGGATTACAGGCACCTGCCATCATACCTGGCTAACTTTTGTATGTTTAGTAGAGACCAGGTTTCACCATTTTGGCCAGGCTGGTCTTGAACTCCTGACCTCGTGATCCACCTGCCTTGTCCTCCCAAAGTGCCGGTATTACCGGCATGAGCCACCGTGCCTGGCCGCAACTACTAAGATTTTACGTCAGGCCCTTTGGATACTGCAGGACCCCTTGAGCTGATTTTCTGAGTGAGCACCTGAGTCTGGTGGTGTTGGAGAGGGTCTGTGGGGGCTTCTCTTCCAAATCCTTCCTGGGTGGGGCGGGGCTGGTACAGGCATTGCCAACTCACACAGGGTCTACAGGGACGCTGTCCTTATCAACCCTGATTTCTCCTGTACACTGGGTGGCTCAGCTTTTGAGTCTCAAATGTTATTCGTTCTCTCAAATCTGCCAATCTAGTCCTATAGTTGAAGTTCCTGCCAGCAGGGGGACGTTCCTGCCAGTTCCCGTGGGCCTGATGGCCATTGTAAAAGGTGTCCTCCCCAGCTGAGGGAAGGTGGGAAGGACTTCTGCGAATCCAGTGCTTGGGCTCAGTGTATGCAGGGAGGTTCTATTTGCCTTGCTCACCTGGAGAGTGGTGGCAGCAGAGTTTTCCAGCCAAAGCTCAACGTGCCTTTTGCTGACACTGTGGTTAGACGGAAGGTGGGGCCGGCAGGGCCAGTTTTGACGCCTGACTCATGGCTTCTCTAGCTCCCCGCCGCTGGTACAGGGAGGCTGAGGAGGCTGCGTAGGGGAGGGTGTGGGAATCTGTGCATCAATGCCCAACTGGAGGCTCCCCAGTCCTAGCCAGGGAGCTGGGCAGGCTGGGGCCAATGTTTGGGGTTTGTTGAGAACCTAGGAAGCTGATGAGCACGGGAGAAGGAGACCTCGAGAGCACCAACGCTCTGAGAATCAGTGAAAGCAGAGAGATTTCCCTTCCGCGAAAACTCACATGAAGGTCTGATTTGGATGGGAAGGGACCCCAGGTATCCCCTCATTTTGGCAGGAAGGAAACTGGTGAGGAGGTTTCTCCAAGGCCACACATCGGCCCCGTGGCAGGTGTGGGACCTCCTGACAGTTACGTGGAGGCATCACTTTTGTGGCATCTGGGCTGCTAGTGTCACAGTCAGACCTCCCTGAGAATACTTCTGTCCTGAAGCTGTTCTGTCAGCTCTGTGGAATCCCATTTCAAATACCAACATATGCCACGCCCAATTTCCTTGCTCCTCCTTGAGGAGGTAGCAGAAACCATGGCTGAAGGCGCTGGATGATCCGGGGCGCCATGCAGTAAAAAGAAACCTTTGCGTGAGTTTCCGAAGAATTGGAATTTGGAGACCCCAGGACCTGGCAATTTCCAGGCCTAAATGACAGATTTGGGGTGTCTAAAATCTGAAAGAGTCCAGCCCTGCTGTACTCAGTGCAACTCAGACCACATGTGATGGCCCTTGACTTATTCAGACCTCCGACTCCCTGGTTCAAGTGATTCTCCTGCCTCAGCCTCCAGAGTAGCTGGGATTACAGGCACACGCCACCACGCCCAGCTAATTTTTGTATTTTTGGTGGAGACAGGTTTTCACCATGTTGGCCAGGATGATCTCGATCTCCTGACCTGGTGATCCACCTGCCTCGGTCTCCCAAAGTATTGGGATTACAGGTGTGAGCCACTGCACCCGGCCCAGAGCTCCAGTTCTTAAGAGGGACAGTGACAATCTGAGACATGTTCAGAGAGGGGTGACCAAGAGGGACACTAAATCATGCCCTCAAGGAATGGCTGAAGCAGCTGAGGAGGCTTAGCTTGGATATGAGAAAGCTCTAAAGCACCAGAGGGCTGTGTTCAGATCCTGGAAGGATTGTCATGGGGAAGAGAGACTGGATCAGTTCTCCATGACCCCAAAGAGGAAAGACAAGACCAGTGAGTGGAAGCTGTAGGAACCTAGAACCCAGAACCCAGAACTCAGAACCCAGAGCAATATCGGAGACTTGACTAACGGTCAGCACAACTTTGAGTTCTCTTCCCCTGGAGGTGCTTGGAGGGTGCTGCTTGGCCTCTGTGGAAGGCTGTTTGCAACCTTCAAGGGTTAGCGGGGGAGGGAGGCCTGGGAGACGTTCAAGGTCAGTTCAACATGCAATTATATGAATTTATACCCAGACTCCTGTTCCACTCAGCGCATGTTGAGCATGTGCTCTGTGCGGGACACGGTGCCAGGTATGAAGAAAGGGCAAAAAAAGGAGCAAGTCACTGTCACAGAGCAGAAAATAGATGTACACACAAGCCAGGGCACGACTGGGGCCTCCACACAGGTGCACGCGCTCAGGTCTCACAGAGGGGATGACATGCGAGTCGGGCCTCAAAGGATGAACAGGATCTTGACAGGCAGCCACAGGGGAAGGGCACACCGGGCAGAAGGAACAACACAAAGACAGATTAGCCCGGCAGATCGTGTCTGGGGAGATGCCTGTCATGGGTGGAGTACAGGGAGGGAATGGGAAGAAGCAGGAGGCAGGGAGTGGGCCCGGGCCCGCCTGGGGAGCCTGGGGTGACAGCCGAAGAATTCTGGCCACAGAAAAGTGGGAGCTGGCGATGCGCTGAGGCCGGGGAAGGATGCAGTCAGCATTATTTAGAAAGATGGCTCTAGTGCAGGCACACCCTGGGGGCGAAGGGACGGGAAACGAGGCACAGGGCCCCACCAGGAGGCCCAGCATATTGCTGCGGAAGGGGCCAGGCCTGACGGTGGCCCAGGGTAGAGAGTGGCGCTGGGTGTGGAGATGAGGTAACATTTTAGAGTTGTCAGGACTTGGTGCCTCAATGGGAAAGGAAGTGTGAACAATGAGGCCAGAGCATCTTGCTGGGGTGACTGGGTGGGTGGTGATTTAATTCGCCTTTGTCTTTTGTTTTTCAAAAGCGAATAAACCAAAACACCTGTGGCTCAGGCTGGTTCAGAACTTTGCAGAGCATTGAGAAAAGAAGCGAAGGCCCAGGGAGGTGTTGGGAAGCTGGGTAGAAGCTCTGAGGGACAGCCACGAGAGGCCGGAGGGTTGCTGTGTGAGTGTTCCCCTCTTGGGGCCTCAGTTTCCCCTGAATGAGCAGCAGGGGCAGACACAATATCCTGGCTCTCTAGGGAGGAGCCAGACCCTCTCCTCTGCCTCCCTGTTTCACACCTGCGTCTCTCACTCCATCTCAACCTCTCTACCAACCTCTGCACCTCTCCTCTCAAGATAAGCTGGTAGGTTGATGAAATGGCAAGTTGTCAGTGCCCCCTGCACCAGCCTCACCCATCCCCCTAGCTAGACTTGCTAGGAGTTTGGGTAACCACCAACCAGGATCTTTGGTCCGCAGAGCTCAGACCTACCAGACCACCAGATGTGAAGTATGGAGTCCTTCTCATTCTAATCTCAAACAAGGGTTTTTTCTGGGTTATCTCTGAGTATTTGGAGAAGCGCTTGTCTTTTTCCCCAGATGGTCTGTGTATTGACTGGCAACTATCACAGGCGGAGTGTAGGATAGAGGAACACCCAGCGCTGCCGTGAGCCATGCCTTGGTTTAGTTAAACACGTGTCTCATGTCATCACACTATGCCACTGCTGGCCCTTCTATTGCAGTCACTGATAGACCCCGGGACACTCCTCTCACTTCCCTGAAGATTTTCGCTCCAATACCATCACTTTCTCAATGTCAGTTCTGTTATAATTCTTGGTGATTTCAATAACTATGAGTACAATCCGTCCGACGTCCTGGCCTCTTGGTTTCTTGATCTCTTCTGCAGAGATTTTCATCCTCTATCCCACTTTAGCCATTTGCTTTCATGGTTGGTCAATTCCCTCATAGTCTCAATTCCAAGCAACACACTCTTTGACTGCTACTTTCCGAATGACTCCTCACTACCTCAAGCACCCAGATCCTAATCATCCTTTGGACTCTGCAGTCCGTTCATTCTATCATCTTAATTTTAATTATCTCTCAACCACCCCTTCCTTACCCAGGTTAAAGTTCATGGCCCATCTGTAGCCACTCCCTTGCCCACATCCTTAACTCCCTTCCTCCTCTCTTGCCTCACTGACCTGCCTGGAAACCCCCCTTGGTCAAGTCCTCTTCACTTACTCTGCACCTGCACCTGTGTGGTAGCAACATGTGGGTGGAGTAAGCACATGACTGAGCTGACCGGTCTTCCTTTACACTCACCACCACCAACCTTCAGCGGGTTCTCAGTGCTGCCCAGCATTCTAATTTATATTTCACTACTTCTTTAGTTTTTCTGCACTTCTTAACTATTTTGTGCCTTCTCCCCTCTTCCAGCATCAAACATGTCCTCCTCTATCCTCACTCTCAGATCTCACTGAGAACATGGACGTATCACAAAGAGAACTCCAATCATCTCCCACCACCACGTCTACCCGCACCTACCTCGGTAACCGTAGCTGAGCTGTCCACAGCCCGGCCAGGACCAATCCTTCCACTTGCACATCAGGTGCTATGCGTATTCACCTATCCAAGGACAGCACACCAGCAATGTTTTCCTCCCTCTCGGAACATCGATTTCTCCTTCCCTGCCATATTATTCCCGTCAGCATATAAAACAGAATTTTATTTTACAAAAAAACTGTTTATGCCGCATTCACCCCCTAAAGCACCTCATTTATCTCTTCTTCTTCACGAAAACCTTCTTAGAAACTGCCAGTCCTCGCTCTCTAAAATTCCCTTTCTTCCTCTTTCTCTTGCACCCACTCCAGTCAAATTTCTGCCCTATCACTCAACCAAAATTGCTTTGGTCAAGTCACCAACGACTTCCATGTCACTAAATTTGATGATCAGAATGTTCTAGCAAATCATAAACATATTTCCTATAGACAAGAGCTGTAAACTCTGAGCAAAATATAAAAAGTAACAACTATCTGCAGACACTGGAGAGCGATCAGAAGAAAGAAGAAACTGAAGGGAAGCTGGCACTCAGAACAATAAAATTTCATTGTGTAAGTTTTCCGTTGCAGCTTTTCAACAAAGGGCAGACTGCAATTGGCTTTATGCAGACTGTCTTAAAGTTCAAGTAGAAACTTGTAGTCTTATTGGCTTAGAGAACCAGAGGAGAGAGTTTGGGGCAGCTGGAAAGTGGAGGAGGGACATATTGCAAAGGAGAGAGTGCCCCAAATTCTGAATATAAACTTTGCCTAAATCTCTTAACTCTAACTACGCAAACAGGGGAGAATCCAAGAAGCCCAACTGAGCTAACAGAACTGAACAGCAATTTCCGCTGACGCTCACCATGAAGGAAACCAGGTTTGAAGTTTGAGTTCAGCAAGTTAATTGCCTCCTAAAACAAAACATCAACGCCCTTCAGAGGAGTGGAGAACAGAATCCAGAAGTGATACAATGTATCATTCATGAAGTCCAGGATGCAATCAAAAATTACTGACATAGTAAGAAACAAGAAAACCTGACTCATAATTGAGAGAAAAGATAATGCATGAGGACTGGTCATAAAATGGTTTTGGCGCTGGAATTAACAGACAGGTATTTTAAGCAGAAACTATACATTTTCTCAAAGATATAAAGGAAAATATGCTTGTAATAATTAAATAAGAAATGTTATCAAAGAAATTGAGATTGTCAAATAAAACCTAATAGAAATTATAAAACTGAAAAATATGATAAAGAAGTACAATTAAAAATTCACTGAATGGGCTCAACAGCACATTTACAATAACAGAAGAAAGAGTCAGTGAACCTGAACCCAGATCAACAGACATGTACTAATCTGAAGAACAGAGAACAAATATAAACAGGCACTCAGTGATCAGTGGGATGATATCAAAAGGTCTAACATACATGCAATTGGAGTCTCAGAATGAGAGAAGAAAAACAAATGAGACATAAAAATAATTGAAGACATAGTGGCCCACATTTCCCCAACATGACGAAAGATATAATGTATAAATCTAAAAGACTCAGCAGAACCTAAGCAATTTGTGTCTAAAGAAAACCACACTTGGGCACATTCTAGTCATACTGTTATATATCTAAGATGTAAAAAAAATCTTGAAAGCAGGCACAAAAAAATGATACTACACAGAATAATACAAATGGCTACTAAATTCTTTTCTTTTTTAAATAGAGGAAGAAAACAATCTTATTTACAATAGCACTGAAATGATAAATTTCTGAGAACAAATTTAACAAAGCAGGTAAAAATCTTAACAGTGATATATCATTAAAAGAAATTAGAAAAGAAATTAATTTAAAAATATTTTATGTCGACAGCTCTTTCCTTTCTGCCTGGCAGCAGCCATCAGGTGAGTCAAGATGGGTGCATACAAGTACATCCAGGAGCCATGGAGAAAGTAGCAGTCTGATGCCATGGGCTTTCTTCTGAGGGTCCACTGCTGGCCGTTCTGCCAGCTCTCTGCTCTCCACAGGGCTCCCCGCCCCACCTGGCCTGATAAAGTGCGCTGACTGGGCTATAAGGCCAAGCAAGGTTACGTTATATATAGGATTTGTATTCTCCGTGGTGGCCGAAAACGCCCAGTTCCTAAGGATGCAACTTACGGCAAGCCTGTCTATCATGCTGTCAACCAGCTGGAGTTTGCTTGAAGCCTTCAGTCGGTTGCAGAAGGGTGAGTTGGACGCCACTGTGGGGCTCTAAGAGTCCTGAGTTCTTACTGGATTGGTGAAGATTCCACATACAAATTTTTTGAGGTTATTCTCATTGATCCATTCTATAAAGCTATCAGAAGAAATCCTGACACCTAATGGATCACAAAACCAGTCCACAAACACAGGGAGATACGTGGGCTGACATCTGTAGGCCGAAAGAGCTGTGGCCTTGGAAAGGGCCATAAGTTGCACCACACTATTGGTGATTCTCACCGGGCAGCTTGGAGAAGGCACAATACTCTCCAGCTCCACCGTTACTGCTAATATAAGCAAAGTTTGTAGAATTCATACCTAATAAACAATTTAGATATTTTATGTCTATGCATTTAAAGAATAAATAATGTTAAAGTGCCATGTTATCCAAACTGATCTATAGATTCAGTAAACTGTCAAAATTTCAGTGACAATCTTTTTTAATTAATGGAAAATACAATTGTGTAATTTACATGAAACTATAATAAACTTTGAATAGTCAAAGCAATCTTAAAAATAAAGAACAAAGCAGGAGGCATACTTTATAACTTCAAACTACATTTGAAGACTATAGTAACACAAACAAGATAAAACAACAACAACAAAATGGGACAGAAACTACTACTCACATTTTACACATGACACAAAAAGAAAACTTAAAAAATTGTTTAACAAAAAGTTTCTTAAAATTATGCAGATTTGTATGTTCCCAAAAAGAATGTAAAAGCAGTCAGACTGTGCGGTTTTTTAAATGCCATGAAGAGGACAGTGGCTCTCACTGAAAACTTGAAAGAAGATCACCAAAATGAAAGTCGAATCCTGAGAAACTTTAAATGCATAAAACTAGAGATGTTCAAATATGTAAGAAAAAAACCCCAAAAAACCAACTTCAGGTTTCCCAGAAACCAATTCCTATGAAACATAGCTTTTCAACTCACATTTTAACAACTTGCTTTCTCCTTAATATTCATACCTCTTATCTGTGTCATCCACTGTGTTCACCTTCACTCTTACCTGCCTGGGGCTTTATCCACCATCTCATGTCTCTTCATATTCCAAGGCTCGTTTTCTTGCTCCAGACAGGTGATCAGGTCTGGCTTAGAGACAGCAATACCCAGAAAGACCTGATTCCCATAGTTCTCTTAACACCACGTTCCTGTATAAATTCTGCTGTGCAGGGTCCAAGAATTGCCACTCTGTCAGAGAGATTCTATGGCCACATCTCTAAATGTCAGTGGTCCCATTTCTAGGCTTCCAGGGGGTCCTGGTGCATTAACTGTGGATCTCTAAATACCTGCAGGTCACAGAGCCACAGAAGCTGGGCCTCTAGGAGCAGAGGGCAAAAAAATAAAGACAAGCCCTGCTGCTCCCGCTTCAGTGAGAGACAAAGTCCCCTCCAAATCAGCTACTAAATTCTCATCAGGAATAACAGAGGCCAGAAGGCACTGGAAGAGCATCTTTAAAGTAATGACAGAAAAAAAGACACCATCAATCAGTATTCCGTGTTTGGAGAAATTGGCCTTGAAGTTTGAAGGTAAAATAAAGAAGTTTAAAGATAAATGCAAACTGAGAGAATTCATCACCATTAGGCCTGCACAACATGAAATGATGAAGACAGTGTTTTAGACTGAAAGGAAATTATACCAAGTGGAAATTGGAATCTTTAGGAAGAAATGAGAACCACTGCACATGAAAAGTACTAAAGGCGACTTTTCTCTTAATTGCTTTCAAGTGGATATGACATTTTAAGGCAAAAACGATAAAATTTTATTGTGGCATTTACAATATATGTAAATATAATACAAATGACAGCTCCAGCATAAAGGAAGAGGCTAGTAAGTAGACATATGTGGCTGCGAATTCTTGCATTTCATTTACAGTGGCACAATGTCAGTTGTAAGCAGACTAAAAATTTAAAGATATATAGTATAATCTCTAGATCAATCACAAAAGACCCAAAAATATAAAAATATAAAAAGCCTATGGATGAATTAAAATGAAATTCTAAAAATACTTAACATCAAAGAAAGAAGAAAAAAAACAACAAAAAAAAACCAGAGGGCCAAAAAGAGGACTAATCAGAAAACAAGTAGTAAAATGAGAGACAAATTTAACCATACCAATAATTATCCCAACTCTAAATTGATTAAACACTTTGTTTAAAATCCAGAGATTATCAGAATGGGGAAAAATAAGAGTAAGTCTTAACTGTCTGCTATCTACAAGAGATGCGTATTTAATATAAGGGCACAGATCCATTGAAAGTAAAGAAAAGACAGATGATACAGCACACAAACAGTAACCGGAACACTGGAGAGTAGATTAATACCAGATACCAGTCTCAGATTTCAAAACAAAGAGTATCAGTAGAAGCAGAGGGGCATTTTATGAAGGCATTTATTGGGAAGACATAGCAAACAAATATATGTGCATACTTAACAACTGTAGAATACACAGGGTTTTTGAGTGCATGTGGTTCATTCACTAAGAAAATATGTTTGGCTCTGAAACAAGTTTCAATAAGTTTAAAGGGATTGAAATTATACAGAAAATGTTCTTTGAGTATAATGGAATTAAATTAGAGATAAATAAAAAGTGTCTAGAAACTCCCAAATATTTGAAATTAAATAACACTCTTCTAAATAATCCACAAACCAAAAAAATTACAAGGGCGGCCAGGCGCGGTGGCTCACGCCTATAATCCCAGCACTTTGGGAGGCTGAGGTGGGCCAATTGCCTGAGCTCAGGAGTTTGCAACCTGCCTGGGCAACATGGTGAAACCCCGTCTCTACTAAAAAAATACAAAAAATTAGCTGGGCGTGGTGGCGTGTGCCTGCGGTCCCAGCTACTCGAGAAGCCGAGGCAAGAGAATCGCTTGAACCCAGGAGGCGGAGGTTGCAGTGAGCCCAGATCACGCCACTGCACTCCAGCCTGGGCAACAGAGCAAGACTCCATCTCAAAAACAAACAAACAAAACACCACAAGGGAATTTGGGAGATATTCTTCATGAAATAATAATGAAAGTACATGTCAAAATGTGCGATGCGGCTGAAGCTGTGTTGAGAGGGAACTTTAAATACCCGAAAGGTTAAAATCGATGACCTGTCTCTACTTTAAGAAGCTAAATAAGCCCAAAGTAAGTAGAAGAAAGAAAATCATAAACAGCAGAAACTGATGAAATGGAAAAAAAAATAGAGAAAGTTAACAAAGCCAAAAATTGGTTTTCTGAAAAAATAAACCCCTAGCTAGACTATTC
Source organism: Plecturocebus donacophilus (assembly GCA_004027715.1). Classification (NCBI taxonomy): domain Eukaryota; kingdom Metazoa; phylum Chordata; class Mammalia; order Primates; family Pitheciidae; genus Plecturocebus; species Plecturocebus donacophilus. The sequence continues at coordinate 55,622 of PVKP010002271.1, forward strand.
AAGAAAAAGTGTGTGTGTGTGTGTGTGTGTGTGTGTGTGTGTGTGTGAGAGAGAGAGAGAGAGAGACAGACAGACAGAGAGAAAACACAAATTACCAACATCAGAAATAAAACAGGGCATACACTATAGATTCTGCAGACATTACTTTTTTTTTTGAGACGGAGTCTTGCTCTTGTCACCCAGGCTGGAGTGCAGTGGCATGATCTCAGCTCACTGCAACCTCCGCCTCCCGGGTTCAAGCGATTCTCCTGCCTCAGCCTCCCTAGCAGCTGGGACTACAGGCGCGTGCCACCACATCTAGCTAATTTTTTGTATTTTAGTAGAGACGGAGTTTCACCACATTGGCCAGGATGGTCTCGGTCTCCCAACCTCGTGATGTGCCCGCCTCGGCCTCCACAAGACTATATTTTTTTAATCAGGCAAAATTAATATGTCATGAAAAAAGCAGAACTGTGGTGGCCTTTAATAGGGAAGGGGGATTGTTTTTTTTTTTTTCAGAACTGGAAAAAAGCACCTTAAACTTCATATGAAACCAAAAGAAGGGAAGACGGATTGTTGACTGGGAAAACGCACGAGGGGACTTTCTGAGGTGGTGACGTGTTCTGAATTTTGATAGAACTTTGAGTTGCAGAGATGTCTGCATTTGTCAAAATCTATTGAATGATATACTTAAGATTTGTGCATTTCATGCCCTCTAAATTTTACCTAAAAGAGCAGAAAGGGGGGAGGAGGAAAGAAAAGAATGGTGAGCCCAATCGTCAGCTCTGCCCTCATCCTGCGTGCTCATCACCACCATCCCACACAGCCCAGCCCTCCTTCGTCTGGGCTCACTTCCTTTCCTTGGCTCCCAGATGCCACAGTCTGCTGGCTGGCCTCCCACTTCACTGGCTGTTCCTCCTCATTTCTCTGATCCGTGGTCTGCAGCCTCTGAAGCTCTTCTCTATTCCCCACGCCCTTGGTCATCTCGTCCAGTCTCACGGTGTTTTGTTTTGTTCTGTTGTTCTGGAGATGGGAGTCTCACTCTGTTGCCCAGGCTGGTCTCAAACTCCTGGGCACAAGCAACCTCCTGCCTCGGCCTCCCAAAATGCTGGGGTTAGACATGAGCCACCATGCCTGGCCTAGTCTCATTGTTCGAAAGCCCTTGGATCTTTAATCAAAGGTGTGCAGCCCCTATTAATCTAGACTCCTTTTAGAATGTGGGAATACTCCGCATCAATCTCTCCCCTTCGGAGTCCTGATCACCAAAGTTGGGGCTACAGGGAGAGCCTTCTCATCATACAGGGACACCGATCCTTACCAAGCCTCTGCTCTGTGCCTGCCCGCAGTGCCAGGTGCTGTCACCGATTCCTCCAGCAGCCTCATGATTGTGTGTGTGTAAGTATAAAGCTCTATCAGAGTGTGTGTGTGTGTGTGTGTGAACTCCCCCTGTGTTTAGAGTCCCATGTTTCTTGGAAACCAGTTAAAATAGCATACCAGACAAGAAAATATTTCTCTTATTTGCATTTCCCCCCTTCCTTCCCTGTTCACTTAAAATAATAAATATCCAGCCCCTTCCCTGTGCCAGGCACTGCTTGGGTCTCTGCCCTCAGGGAGCTCACAGTCCAGTGCAGAAAGCGGCTGTACCAACCACCCAGGTGCTGGATGTTACATCAGGGCTCCGGCAGGCACTGTGGGGCATCCAGAGCTGCTGTTAGTCCAGTGTGGAGAGGAGGGACAGTTGCAGCACAGAGCAAAGGCAGGTGTAGAGAAGGGCCTGGCCCTACTCCTAGTGCTGCTCTGTGACCCAGCAAGTCATCTATCTTCCCTCTCTGGTCCTCAGTTCCTCACTGCAAAGTGAGAGAGTTGGACTAGACCAGCGGTTTCTCCACATCCTCTCGGAGCCTGGGCAGAAAGGGAGTGGGCAGGTAGAGCTCCTGCCCAAGACTCTTCCACCTGGGCTGCCTCTGTCTCCCCCATTTGGTGTTTCACTTTCCAGGTCAGTGTGGCTTACCCAAAGGATTCTGTGGTTGGAAAATGGGTGGATATTGCCTGCGGAGATGTGCTCCCTGACCATGCCACTCTGATGGTCCATGACCCTGACACAGGCCAGCTCCAGACAGCAGATCCTGGGTGCTGGATGGTGGGTCCGGCATGCCACTGAGCCAGCCTGACTCTCAGCCTCCAGCACCTGTGGCTACAGTCCCACCCTCTGCAGTCCTGCCATTGGTCCAGCCACCAAGGACATCTGTTTGGTTGGGGCCAAGAATAAAGACTCTTCCCGCAGGAGTACTCAAAACCAGACAGACGGGGGACCAGGCAGGATCAGCTCTGAGCTGGCAAGAGAGAAGGAAAGAGAGACATTGGGAAAGAAGTGACTGCTTTCAGATTCAAGAGTGGCTGGGACATGGGTTGTCTGGAGAAGGGCTTTCTCAGTTCAGAGGAAGAAGTGAGAGTAGGGTGTTGGATTCTATTTTTACCTTGACCTCTCAACTTTTGGAGGAAGACAAGAATTTTTTTCCTAGATGTTTCTCGAATTAAAAAGAAAAGATGAGCAGCATATGTGTGGGGCATAGGTGCTTCTTCCTTTCTCAAACACAGGTTACAGAAGGCTCAGAAGGCACCCTGGTCTCAGATTGGAGTCATTAGAGGCCAGTTTTGCAGCCAGCCTAACTGTTGGCAGCTGCTGTCTAGATGGCAGCTATAGAGAAGGGAGAGGAGCATCAATCTTGGCCTCAGACCTCGTTCAAAATCCAGATCCATCACCTACTAGTTGCATGACCTTGAAACAGGTGCTCCACCTCTCTGAATCAGTTTCTCTATCTGTGAAATGGAAATGATCCCACTTACTTTGCAGCATCCAGATAGAGATGGAAGGTCATTAATGTGCATCAGTGCCCACTCCTGTGGGGGTCACGGAATAGGTGGTCATTCTTCTCCACGTCCACGCTGTCCCCTAGTCCAGCTATCCTCCAGGAAAACTCTCGGCCCCAGAATGCAGGAAGGTGAGTGTGAAAGGATCCAGAACGACATGCACAGGGCCCACTAGCCCTGGAGACCTGGCTGATGTTTCCTTTCTGAGAGACCTACAGAGAGTAGGATTCTAATGGCCTTGTATGCAGGGGGTGACGTTTATACCCCAGAGATTTAGAACCGCTTAGTAAATGCTGAAATGTTTCTTAGAAGTTTAAAAAATTAATTTAGTAGCCATGAAACTTCATAATGGGCCAGGGAGAGGGTTTAGGAATACTGGAAGCCTGAAATCCTTTCTGTATATGGGATGTCTCTGCTGATCTGCCATCAGTGGGGCTTGTCATCTTTGACACGCTTCCCAGAGAGACTGGAATGTCACTTGGTGACATTCACACTCTGCCAAGGTCTGCAGGATGATGGGTGAGGGTGGAGGATACCAGCTGGAGTCATTGAGGTATTTTTTGCTCTGTGGTGCTGGACTCATTACCCCCATATTCTAATCAACCAAACCACCAGCCCCAGATGAGATGATTCACACTGTAGTTTTTGGTATCTGATTTTCCATCTGTCAGAATTCTGCATTTATTGGCATGTCTGCACAGCAACCACAGCTCATACGATGTGTAATCTTATGATGCCTCGAGGTGCTGTGAGCTTCTGATTCACTAAAGATTTGGTTATGCACAGTATCGTCTTTGTGTCAGGCCTCTCTGAACGTGTTCTAACACTTTGACAGCTGGGCAGGCTCACGTGAATTGACCAGAGCAGACTTGGGCTGAGACACGGGAGGTCTGAGTCTCTGGCTTGGTTCTGCCACAAACTTGCTACGTGACTCTGAGCAAGTCACTTTCTCTCTTTGGGTCTAAGTTTCCTCATCTATAAATTGAAATGTAATACTCTGGGCACTGCCTGTCTCCCTAGAAGGAAGTAAAGATCAAAACAGCAAACCAACACCCTAAGGCTTTGAAAGTGAAAGGGGTTAATGTGTGGCTTCCCTCAAGTAAAAAGACTATGGTTATTTTTAACGACTTCTGTTCACTCTTTTCTCCAACTGTGCTGGACAACAGAACGCACTGCATTCCAAAAAGTGATGCACAATGAATGCTTTATCTTTCATGCAGAGAATCAGGTTCTGGGCCGAATACTTCCAAGGGCAGCAGGAGGAAATGGCTTTGAAGCTCAGGGCAGAGACCTGGAGGCAGCCTGGGCATGGGGTCCGGGAGACTCAGCCTCCAGGACCCCGAGATCTTTTCCTTGCCACACTCTAGGCCACCAGCTGCTCCTGGTGCCTCCCAGTTTGGTCTTGCCCATCTGTTCCTGAACACTCTCATTGGACAGTCCTCTGAAGGGGCCAGAGGGCCTGCCTCCTGGTTGGCCAGGGACAGCGGAATTGATACATCTGTAGCTTTTTGGAACTGCTACACGTTAAGCACACCCACGTCCCATGCAAAATCTAACTTCTTTCCTGTTAGTTGTAATTTCCCAGTAATTATATCACACGTGGGAATTTTTAGGAAGTGAGACAACTAATCCACACTTTGTTTCCAGTTGTTTGTAAATAATACATGTCACAACGGTGGTGATGTCATATTGCATTTTGCATGGTAGCAGTTGCACATGGATTACTATGCAGCAGTGATCAGAACTTGCAAGAGGAATGAATGAATCTTACAAACAACATACTGTTGAGATAAAATAGACAGACATAAAAAAGGACTTACTAATGACTCCCTTTAAATAAAGTTCAAAAATAGGGCAGTGGTTACCCTTGGGGAGGAGGATAGTGATCTGAAGGGATCTGAGCAGGGTTTTGGGTGCTGTGATGTTCTATTTCTCAGTCTGGATGCTATTCATTTGTGAAGCTTCATTGAGCTGCACACATTTTCAGTTGTACATATTTCTGCATGCATGCTATATTTCACTGAAAGCTTAGCAATCTAAACATTTGTTGATTGTAAATTTGTAACTTGATCTCACATTTTGGAGTCAGTATATATTTTTCAGGTTTCAGAACATTTTTTGGATGTCCCGGGCCTCGTGTATTTAACAGTCCAGGCCACAGAAGGAACAATTCCTTCTCCCTGGCCTCTCTGGACATTACTAAACTGTGGGATGGTCCAGGAGGTCAGGGCCATGGGCTGTAGTAGAGAAGCCTTGCCAGTCACCACCCTTTCAAATTGGGAAAAGCTCACATCAGCCTTCCCCAAGCATCCTGACCTTCTCTACCCAGGTGGCCATGACTGGCACTGACAGTCCACACCATCACTTGGAATTTACTACACGTGCCTCAGTTTCCCTATGTTTGTCTTGTCCCTTACGAGACTCTTGAGGCTGGGGTCCATCACATCCTTTGTTTTTGTGACCCGCCAGCACCCAACACAGAACTCACGTAGAGTAGGCATTCATTAAACATCAGCTTCAGCTAGGCACAGTGGCCCATGCCTGGAATTCCAGTGCTTTGAGAAGCGAAGGCAGAAGGATCACTTGAGTCCAGCAGTTAGAGACCAGCCTGGGCAACATAGTGAGACCCATAGTGGGAGGCTAAGCTGGGAGGATTCCTTGAGCCTGGGAGGTTGAACTTGCTTTGAGCTATGATCACATTCCTGTACTCCAGCCTGGGCAACAGAGCAAAACCCTGTCTGAATAAATAAATAAATAAATAAAACTAAATAAATACCAACTCCTTGACCTTCATCCTTGAATTTCTCTTTCCTACAGATACACCACCTGGATGGGTTCAGGCTTGAGGACATGTATAAGCTGTGTGACCCTGGGGGCATTTGTTCCCTCCCTGTCTCACTTTACAATCGAAGCATCATGGAGCTACAGTGAGGTTCAGATGTGCTCACCATATGTGAGCTATGGTGCTCGCTTAGATGTGCAGGTGTCCAGGGATAGTGTTGCCCCTGTGCCCTCGGGTGGCCTTCTCAATTCTTGCCTGATACAGGGTCCGTGAGGAGCTCATGGAAGGAAATGAGTAGCCCCTTCATCCCTCAACAGCACGGTAAAGAATCCACTCCTCGAAAAAGTTCAAAGAAACACTAGCAATTTATTGATTTTCTATATTTCCAAAAAAGCAAATACATTCGTGCATCACACAAGGAAACAGCCTGGCCAGCCCAAGTTTCTTCTACAAACACGAAGCAAGGGAAGAGTGGGCTACAGGGAGGCTCCCGGATCCCTCACAGCAGCCCTGGGCTTCCCTTCCCTGCCCACCCCTGGCTGCAGTCTGGGTCCTCCCAGCCATCCACCTCTCAGCCAGGTTTCAATGTCACCGCCTCCTGGGTCCCTGGGGGGAGTATGGAGTCAGGGCTGTTGGTGTGGTCCCCACTGCAGAGGTGGCTGGTGGCCAACGACTGGATTTGTCTTAAGCACAGGAGGTCCCAGGGTCAGGGTGGAGGCAGAGTCTGTGTCCTTCCTCATTTGGCCCCAGTTTGGAACTTCTTATTTTGGGCATTGGTCCTGGTAGTGCGAGGCCAATGTGGACTTAAAATCCCAAGACATGTCTTGGCTAAGATGAAGCCTCGCAAACTCCCTGGCCGCTTTCTCTAGGAAAAGCCCCTCTCGCTTTTGCCTCTTCCAAAGTGACAGGCCTGGATCAGAGGCCCAGATGGCCTGAGCTGGCTTGAGAGGGAACGGGCAAGACCACCAAAGTCAGGCCTGCCCTAACTGTCCACCTGAGCCCCCGAGGCCTGGGAAGCTGCCTCGTTCCTAGGGCAGGGGCTGGGCCCACCGGGCTCTTCATCCTGCGGGGGTGGGAGGAGCGTGAGGCGAGGGGCTGCAGGCCAGGGCAGTGCTAAGGGGAGGGAGCGCCCGCCTGGGCTGGTAAGTTTCACATGCAGTGGTACAGTTCCCTCCCGCCCTGACGGACTGCACGGCCCCCACTTGGGGGAGCCCTAAAGCCAAGGACTCATGTCTCCTCTTTCCTCCAGGAAAACATAAGCCGCGTGAGGACAGGGATGTGGTCTAAATGCTTAGGACACTGTCTGGCACAGATTGGTGTGCCACAGATCTCTTTTAGAAGATGAATTCCTCTGGGTTCTGATGTCAGCAGAGGAGGCACCCTGAAACCTATGCCCAGGACAGTTGAGGGAGACCAGGCTCCCATGTGGGGCCCTGAGAGGGAGAGGTGAGCCAGGATGGGCCTCCCGGTGTGAGCAGAAGCAAGGGAGGGTGTAAGAGACCCTCAGCCCCGCAGCACAGCTGGCTGATGGCCAGGGACACCTCTAAGAGGACAGCGTCCTCACATGTCTGGCTTCTTACCCTCAGTTGTCATTCTGAGTCGACATCGGTGTTTTCTAGTTCTGATTGCTGGGGCAAGAGGTGGTTTTGGACTTGGGGGTGGTGCAGAAGAGGAGCCTTGGGAGGAGGCTGGGAAGGAGTGAGGAGGAGGAGTATCTTACATTTTTCTAGAGAAGGGCACAGACCAGGAGGTTAATTCCTCTCTACCACCAGCAATGCTAGCCTGGAGGTGAAGGCTGGAAGGAGCAAGGCCTGGGAGTGCTGGGCTCTGCTCCGTCTTAGTCTACACCAAGGGTTGTCCCATGGGTTTCCTCATAAGGCCCTCGGGAGCCCTCCTGCTACTGCTCATTTGAAGTGCACAGAGTCTGGGTGCTCCACGTGGCTGATGCCCCTAATGGGCCTGTTTATCACAACCCATGGGCGTTTCACAGAGTGGAGCCAGGACAGCTGGGGTTCAGGGGAAGTGGGGGGCGGCCCCTGGCTGGGCTGTGGGCTTGGCGGTACTCTGATATGGCACTTTCCTTTCCTAGTCCACCCAAACTCCCCGTTCCAAGACTCTAGGGACCCCAAACACTCCCTCACTTGACTCACAGCAGGCTTGGTGGAAACACCTTCCTGGTTCATTTCTACCCTCCAACTCCGTCCCACTAGAAGCTGGAATAGGTATATGCCCAACCCCGCCTGTTCCCCTCTCCATGCCACTGGGAACATGAAGACCAAACAGCCATTCTCAGAACAGCTCTTGGGGAAGAGCTGCAATAAAATAGCTTTGGTTAAAAAGTAGTAATAATAAACAAATATGTTTTACCTTCTTTCTCCTGAAACAAGTAGATGACAAGACCTCTGAATGCACGGCCTTTGCAGGTTGAGCCTGCTCTGATGGGCACACAGACCAAGAAAATGCCAGGCACCACCTTTCAGCTCCTACTCCCCTGAGCAAGCCTCATTTGGCAAAGCATGCGGGTGTGTCCTGCCATCCTCTGGAACCTCACACCTGCCCAACCTCAGTCCTTGTGGCGCTCCCTGAGGGCTGGCATTACCAGACACACCAGATTTTCCCATGAGATACACCAGACCTCCCTTCTTGGAAAGCAGCCTTGTAAGGTGGGAGGCTGGCCCAACCCCAGTTCCTCCTGCACCCCTGGAGACCGCTGTAGGAAGCCTGCAGGACTCCTCCAAGGGCCTGACTGCAGAGATGGCCCCTTGCCCTGGCACCATACATTTCAGGCACTATGAGCAGCTCACCAAAAAGCACCTGTTGTCCTTGCCTATAAGTAAGAAAGTGGAGAGTCCTTTTCACCACCTTATGAGCTGCAATAAAATACCTTCCCTAGCTTTTTGCAGTTTGCGGTTATGCTTTAAGACACTCTCACACACATACATGCACGCGCACACGCATGCACACACTTACATTATACACATATATATATATACCGTTTCTCAGAGGAAGAAATATTACATATAAGCCCCTTTAACTCAGGAAAGCCCCCTCCCGCCCTCCCTAACCCCCATTGCCTGCCACTTCCCCCAAGGAAAAAAAAATCTAAAAATATTTCTGTTATCCACAGTTTCCAGGTTTCCTCTCAGCTGCGTGTGAACTTTTCCAAATACTGCACAGGATGGACAGACTAACCCATCCAGAGAGGACTGAGGCCATCTCAGCTGGGTCATATCTTCCTGGAAAAGGAGAAGTCCTCCAGTTAGCGTTTACAGTGACATGTTTCCACAGCACACGCCCAGACTGTACCGCCACCCTCTTCTCACATCTGCCCCATGTGTGCCCTGGCCTGAGACTGGAGTCAAGGCTGCCCTAGACACGTTTATAGATTGCCCTGTGGATTCAGAAGCTTGTCAGCTGTGTCTGGCACCCTGCCCCACTGTCCCCTGCCCAGACTGTCCTGCTCTGAGCATGAAGGTGGTGTTCATTAAGGATTTGCTGAATTGAATCACTTTCTCCTTTTCTGCCTTCAAGTTGCTGCAGCTTGTTTACCAGGAGAGGATACCTGAAGTCTTATTTAACCTTCATGCAGACCAAAGTTACAGTCCTCTCTCCCCACCAGGGATTGGGGTGCGGGATGCTGGCACCCTGGGCTCGGCGGTCCCCTTCAGCTCAGGAGAGCCTGTCTTGACCCCAGGCTATTTGCAGATGATGCCATGCTGGGCTGACTCTGAGGCCCCTCTCTAGGACTGCTGTCTGGCTGGAGTACCTATTTGTGATTCTCGGCTTACCTGCTTCAGAAACACTTTAGAGGCTTGTTTAAAAATAGACTTTCCTGGATCCCACTCCAGGCCTATTGAGTCAGAATAGCTGGGGTTGGGGCCAAGTGTGTGCACGTTAGCAAGCAACCCAGATGTCTCCAATGAACACTAAGATTTGCAAGCTTTTGTCATAGGATTGGTTGTGAGTTTTTGGGCCCTAGAATCATCAGCTGGAAATAAGCTTGTCCATACTGGGCATGTGCAGAGACTGGAAAGTGATTTATAAAAGGATGAAAAAATGAGCTGTGGATGACCAAACCCAGAATGACATATTCCAGAACTCCAGTTATCCGTATTGTAAAACTCACTGTGGCTCATGTGAACAGCACCACCTGTGTTGTTCAGTGTACAACCTGCACATCTGTACTTAGCAGTCCTGCTCAGACCCTCCGACCCCTCTGACACTTCTAGGACATTAGACACCCCTAATGTCCGGAGGGTGGGACGATCCACGACCCCAGCCAAGCCGTCTGCACAACCGCTTGTGTTGGGCAGAGCCAGGCAAAAGGCTTCTGTGTCCTGGGAGCACAGGCCTCGCCCCTGTCTCTGAGACTGGCTGAGGCTGTCACAGTGGTCCTGAAGGCATCCCTTGCCCTGGAGGTGGGGCGATTCTTACCTGCAAGCCAACTTGCTTGGATAGCCTCTTCTTAGAAGCGGGAGGTGAAGTTCCTGAGGCTGTTGGCCCCGGCTAAGGTTCCCAGCATGTTCCTATCGAAACCTTGCTGCAAGGGAGAAACAGCAACCAAATGACGCAAAACTGTGTGGGGCTTGCTGTGGGTCAGACACTGCCCACGGCCCTCCCAGAGCATCCCCGGCTCACGCAGCCTCTGCTCTTGTCGCTACATACATGTGTCAGGGCCAAAACTGGCCTCATCAAATGTGCAACCAGACATAATAACTCTCCATGAGTTGTGAAGCGTGTTTGAACTTCCACGGGCACATTTGAATTCCCTACTTGCATTTGCAGAAAGCTGAGTCAAAGCATGAGGATGCAGGCTGGTACTCATTCATTTTTAAACAGAGCAGCAACCAACAGCAGATCAGAGAAGCTGTCCGTTGTGCTTCCCTCTGACCATCTCTAGCTTTTTTTTTCCCTTAACAACTCTGACAAGACCTCCTGGGCAAAGAGAACATGCCCAGTGTTTCTCAAACACAGGAGCAGGGGCTAGCACTGGTGAGAAGCTGCTGTGCTAGAAGGTTCTGTTTACTTGTCTGTTCTCCACCTCCAGCCCCACTAGCCCCTGAGCAGCTACTGGGTGGAGAGTGAGTCTTGTTCCTGTTATTCCTCCTAGCATACAGCAGGTGATCAATACATGCTTCCGAGTGAATGTGGACAGCATAATGTGAATGCAGCAATAGACTCAGGTGCCCTTGAGAAGAGGGTACTGCTGCCAGCCCTGAGCTCTGAGAGCCAAGTCAGCCATCACCGACCTGCGGGAACAGGAGGAGAGATGGATAGGGATCCGAAACAGCAGCTGGTTTGAAGCCCTGCTCCTACCGCCTTTAAGCACGGATTACATGATGCCGTTTTTCCTCTGCAGATTTGCATACTCATTCCTGTTGAGCTTGGCTCCTGCCCTGACTCTCTGAATCAAGACAAACTCCTTGGACCCTCATACCCTATTCAGCAAAGTGGACACAAGCCACGTGGCCTCTCTCACCTGTGCTTGTGACAACTCAATGCGTGGTGGATGCGAAGGCACTTTGGGAACAGAAGCACCAACTAGATGATGCCCTAGGTTGTTGTCAAATGCAGCTGGAGGGAGGACTGGAGACTGAATGGGGATGCTGGTTCCCAAAGGCATCATGTAGAAGGGAATTCCCACCAAGGGAGATGTCAGTGGATTCTGTGTGTGTCTTAGGCCAGGGGTGGGCTCTGTTTGTGCTTTGGGGTAAGCTCAATGCTTTGGACCACCATCACACAGCAGGAGGAGGCTCTCACTGGTCCTCCTCACCTGCCTTTCTGTCTCCCTTTGTCTACCTGGCAGCTGCCATTTGCCAAGCCCACACTCACTGCAGTGCTATTAGAAAGGAGGTCTAGACTGTCACATGGAGAACAAGGGCCACTCTTTGCTGTGACCTTCAGGTTTCCCCAACCATCTTTGGCCATCATGGGTTCCTGGCCTCCCTATTGTCCCCTGCTGTGCTGGAGGAAGAGCTGTGCCTCCTTCTGCCCCAGGCTGCTCAACCGGTCCCCAGGCTTCCCTGGCCTCCATCCTCATCCTTCTCCCTTCTCTGCCAACTCCCTTTCCTCCCATGACAGAGATGCTTGGGTCCCTGCTGTCTTTAAACAGATCTCTTTTTACCCACTCTTTCGCTCCTTTTTCTCCAGGCCAAATTGCAGTGAGCAGCGTCTCCTCCGAGCACCTACCCCTCCATCCCCACCCACTGCCCCACCCGCTGCAGTGTCCCCATGGGGCTCCCCTTGCTTGGTCAGCAGTGCTCCTGGAGGGCTCCAGAGACTTATGAAGCACCGATCCAGGGCCTTTCCTGGTGTCCACCCCCTGGTCCTCTCAGCAGTGCTGGGAACTGCTGCCCTGACTTCCTTAGAGCTTTCTCTCCTCACCAGGTTTTCAGCCCCTTCTGGCGCCCTCCTTTCCCTGGCCTTTCCTCCTCCTTGTCCCCAGTGGATGGTCTGCATATTTCTGTCCTGTCCCTCAAGACTTTTCCATGCACATGCATCCCATTATGGTCTCGGCTGTTCTCATGGCTTTGCCTGCCTGAACAAAGCTGCACTCTGCCTCTCCAAATTGGGACCCCTCTTACTCCCATCTCAAAGCCTTCTCAGCCTCCCCGCATCTGGTCTGTCTTTGTGAACAAAGCCCGAGCCTCCAAGCTAAGAGCTGCATCCTCATCAGCCCCACTGCTTGGTCTCTTCTGCCTCCTGTGCTTTATGTCCACCCTCATCACCGAGGAATGGGGAAGAAGGGGCCATGTGAAGCAGGCATACAACAAGACCTTATACCCTAGAGGACTCTGTACCTGGCTAGGTGGGGAGGGGTTGAGGACAGAGAGGAGGCAAATGTCACCACAGGACAACATGTATTTAACTTGTATTTAACCACAACTGAGGAATAGAAACATAGTCATGGAATTACGCTGAAGAAGAGAATGTAAGGAATGTTCTTTATTACCTTCATTCCCCTTACTCCAGGGTTGCCACAGGCCTATGCAGGATTCAGCCTTAGTGCTGATCTTGGTTGGTCTGTGGTCTACCCTGGGGAAGACCATGCGTTTCTACATAAGGCTTAGCCGGCCCTTCGCCCTTTGGCGATGCTGGGCTTCCCCCTCCATGTTGCCATGTGCCACCTTCCTTCCTCTGAGAGGAGAATGGAGGGTGTGGCCATTTGTAAAGGCTTTCGTGGCCTATTTTGCCTGTAATCTGCAAGACACACAGATTACAAGCAGATGTTCACTGGCAGCAGAGAACAGAGGTGGGGCTCCTCCCACCACAGCGTCTACATTCACAGCAGGGTCCCGTGAGGGCTTTTGTCAGGCTGAAGTCATTCTGCAGTTTGGTTAGACTTCAGATCATTCAAGTGTTCTCTTTCAATTATAGACAAGGATAGCAGCCTGCAGGCTTCTCAGCCCACCCTGCCTTGCTCATGGTGTGGGATGAGTCTTTCCAGTGCTGCTTTGATCATGAGACCCTCTATTCAAAACTTCGAATGGCCCCTGGGACCAAAGGTACAAGTCCGAGCTCTTCAGTCTGAAATTAAAGGGGTTTTGTAATCTAGCCCCAACCTACTCTCCTAGCTAGAGCACATATCATGCCCTCAAATGGCTTGTGTGCTTTTGCCCACTCTGCTTTTCAGTTTGCTCCCAAAGGACCCCACCCCAGGCCTCTCACACATTTCCTTGATTTCCTCTGCCCTCCATGTTCTCAGCATGCCTCACAGATCCCAGAGCCTAGAGACCTGATGAGAATGTTTATCACACTCATTTTCATATAGATGTGTCTTTGTTTCTCAGACTGTCCTGAAGGGCAGGGGTGTTTCTCCAGTGCCCAGCCCAGAGCCCAGCATACGCCAGGCACTCCGCTCATGCATAGGAAGAACTCAGAAGAGGAAGATGTCTTGGGCTCTTACCTGTCTGAGGACACCCTGCAGTTCCTTGCTGGACCACATGTCAGACAGGAGAAGTCGGGCAGCTTCTGCAGCCTTGGGTGAGGCGCTGGGCAGGTGAGAAGTGCAGTTGTGAGATGAGATTCCAGGAGGCGTGAGAAGGAATACCCTCTTCCTTCCCACCCCCACGGCCGGGGACTGGACACAGGGGAAGCCTCAGAGGGGGCCTCAGGTGTGCAAAAGAGAGGAGCCCCAGTGGGGTGTGGTGAGCTGGTCACCCTACGCAGTGGGCACAACCCTGTGCCCCTGCCCACCTAGAGTGCCCAGGACTCTCCTCAGGGGCCATGAAGTGGTAGTGCTCTTCCACTCCAGTCCCCAGCCCTTGTCCTGGGGAGAGGGAGCCCTGCAGAGCAGGATAAAGTCCCTCTGCAGTCGGACCTGCTGCCCCATGCCTCTTGCTGGCCCTCTGAGGACCCTGTGCCCCCGAGTCCCCCAGTGGGAGGTGTGTTGTGTCTTCTCTCTGTGCAGCCCAGAGGACTGGATGCTGGACCCTTCGCTCCATGCACTCTCGGCTTCTGGAACTTCTCCTCCATTCAAGCCTCCCCTGTCCCCAGCTCCCCCTGCCCTGAGTGCTTCCCCTGCTCCATGGAGAGCTGCGGGAATGCCTCCTGCTGTGCAGAGTGAGGAGGGGCTCTGACTGGGGCCCAGCCCCTGGGGGCACTCCGCCCACCTGCTTCGGCACAGGTTGATGATGTTGTTGAGCATGCTGCTGGAGAAGTACTGCCTGGCCAGCTGTGGCTGTGAGGCCATCAGGTTCCTCACGGTGTAGCAGGCCGAGGACAAGATGTCTTCGGAGTTACTGGTGTTGCCAGTGTGGCTGGCGAGGAGCCTGGTCACCTCTGAGAACACCTGGTTCCCTGGGAGAGGAAGGAGTTGGGGCACAGGGTCAGGATGAGTAAGGGGTTCCTTCTGGGGTCATACTCTTGGATAGCCTTCTGCCGGGCTCTGAGCCACGTGGCCTTCAGGGCTTCCTGCCAGCTCCAACTCAGGGCTCAGAGACTCAGATAGGACCTCTGCAGATCTGCTCCCAGCCCTTAGGTGACAGGCCCCCCTCCTGCCTCCACACCTGCCTTTGGCCAGCTTCCTTTCCTGGAATGCTCATCCCAGGGAGTGGCTTAAAGGGTAACCTTCCAACAGGCTTTGAGTTGTAGGGAGCCTGCCGTGTCCTGGCTGGAGCGGGAGGAGATGGAGGGTCTTACCCATCACTCTGTGCAGCACAGGGTGGCGGGACATGTTGCTCAGGAGGGAGGCTCCGGACCGCACCACATCAGAGTTGCCAGATTGCAGGAGGCGGGCAATTTGCGGCAGGCCCTTTTCCTTCAGCCCAATCAACTGGCTCATGCCACTGGACATCTAAGAGAGGAGGAGCGGGTGAGAAGCTAGCCTGTGGCTTCCCAGGCACCACGGCAGGCAGAAAGAGGCAAGGCATCCCAAAGGCAGACATCCCAGAACCCTTTCTCTTTCACCTTGGAAGCACTAGCAGACGCAAAGATCTGCTCACATGTGGGCAACTACAGAAACCCAGGCTAACACGCACCTCCCCGTTCCCGCCCTGATCCGTCTCCCGGATCAGCCTGCAGCCCAGATGGATGGAGAGAGGGAATTCTCATTTCCCCTACTCATAGCGACCCAGAGTCAGCTTCTAGACTAACCCAAGCGTCCGACGCTGCTCTCTCACCCCAGCCTCAGCGCTGCGCCCATTACGTCTCCCAGCGCTACCTGCCCACATGAAACTATACGGCCAAGAGTGTGTGTCAGTTAGAGATCTGGCCATCTTCTTCCAACTTTCCTACCTCTCTAGAAGACAACATATTTGTTGAGGGCTTGCCTGAGAAAAGAGGGCTAAGAGAGGGTCTAGGCCCACATGGAGACAGAACTGGGGTCCCTTAGAGGTAGGCCAGTTCGTCCAGGCCTCTGAACAACATGGCCACCCTGGGTGTAACAGGTCTAGGTGGGCTTGGCGTTCTCAGAGCTGCCCAGCCTCATTCCTCACAGCTGGGGGAGTTTTCTGCCCTCGGTTCACTGTAGAGCTGCTGCTGCTCAGTTCCTGTGCTCTAAATAAAGCTGAAGAACGGGGGCCGCCTGGCCCATCTCCACTCTTCCTGATTGCAAACAGGTTTCCTCTGGCTCCGCCCCATACCACTGTGCCCCCCAATCCAACATCTGTATGCATTCTGTCACATCTTCTCTGGACCTGCTTGGACCCTAAAGCCTCTTTTTCCACCTCTGTCAACTCAACAAATGGGAGACTCCTTTTGCCTCAAACACCCTCTCCTCCCCTCTCCCTGACCTCGGGCAGAGCCCCTGGGACCAAGAAACATGTGGTCAAGAGGACTGTGGGCATTGACAGAATCCAACCTCAGCGGGCCCACCCAGTCTGTGCCCCCCAGCAGCTCCTGAAGGGCAGGGGCATTTCTCCAGTGCCCAGCCCAGAGCTCAGCATATGCCAGGCACTCTGCTCATAGGAAGCTCCGAAGCCAGGGGTCAGGCGGGGGGGAAAAGCAGGGAGCAGTGGCTGGAGGACGAGGGTGCTGCGGGAGAGAAGGTACAGCCCCACTCACCAGCCCCTTGCTGGCTGTCAGGTTCTGCAGGGCACCTGCACAGGCCTCCAGGGTGGCGTCTTTCTTGCTCTTGCCCATGAGGTTCAGGTAGGTGCGGATGGCATCTGAATGGTACAACCAGCCACTGCCCTTGGGGTTGGTCTCCTCCTCGGGTAGGGGGCAGTCAAAGTTGTTGTTCTGAGGATGAAGAGCTGGTCAGTGAGGAGTCTCATGAGACGACACGACCCAGGCACTCTGTCGCCATCCCCCAGCCTCGGGGTCGTGGTTCCAGATAGGGCGAGCTGAGGACCTGCCTGTGGAGGCAGGGAGCCTAGGACCGCCCCACAGCACCCCTTTCCTCTGTGTCCTGCAGCAGCTCCAGGGGCTGCAGGAATGGGCCACGGTTCCCCAGATTTCCCAGGGCGTGGGAGAAGAGAGCATCCTGGCATCCTGGGAACTGTGCTCCAGGGCAGGCTCAGCCCAAACCTTCTAGATACGTGGGGCTGCTTTGGGCGCTCCCATTATGATGCTTCCTCCCCTTCCAGACTCAGAAAGTAGGTTTCACCCACCCTGGACCAACGGGGGTGGTCCGGGATTCCACAGCCAAGTCCAGTGAAGGAGGCCTGACCACCCCTCCCTGGCAGGCTTCTGCTTCTGGGGAAACCTGGGAGGGCTCAGGAGATGGTGGGAACCAAGAGAGTTCTGGCTTCCCTCAAGTCCTCAAGGGTAAGGGAGAAGATGGGGGAGACTTGACCCATTATACAGTAAGAAAGACCAAGGCCTGTAGAGGGCTGGAGTTTCTGACCTCTAAGGTGGTCTAGCCCCTATAGTTCCAAGAGATTCCCTGCTGTGCAAGATGAATGGCCTTTACCCAGTGCCCAGAGTGCAACATGAGCCCCAGCCAGAGCTTCAGCCCGGGCCTGGCCCTTAGGGCTGGCTTCAGGCTCCAGGAGGGCCCAGAGGAAAGGGCAGATGAAGCGGCAGCACCTGGGGGGTGCCTGATGGGCACTGCTGATGCTGCACTCACCATCATCTTGTCACTCTTGTTGCTGAAGCAGCCAGTGGAGGATTTCTCGGTGTACGTGTTGCGGGTGTTGTACTCCAGTTGGCGGTAGCGGGTGGGCACCTCGGCGTCCAGGCGGTAGGAGAGGTTGTGCAGGACACACATGCAGTTTTCCACGGACTGGGGGCCAAGCAGAGGCAGGGGCCTGAGCCTCCACCCAGCCTGATAGGCTCCTGGCCTGCCTCCTACCCTAACTGATAAGAGAGCAGAGGCACCTGGGCTGTATCGGGAGAGATGAGCCCAGGCACCCAACACACTCTCAGCCTGGAAAGTCTCCCAGGGCCACCTCTGGTACCTGAGTTTGAACCTGCCGTTTCCTGGCTGTGTTAACTTGACCGGCCTTGCTTCTCTGGGCCTCAGCTTTCTCAGCTGTGAAATGGGACTACAGTCATCCACTTCACTAGGCTATTGGAAATGATACAGAGAAAGTACTTTTCACGGGACCTAGCGTGTGGTAGGACTGCTATGACAACATGCCCATGGGCAGACTGGGATATTGAAGAATGCGTCTTTCCTCCCAGAACAAACTCCTCCAGAAGAAGCCTCATGCCTCTAGATGCCAAAGCCATCTAGCGCCACCATCATTCCCTCTTCCCATGACCAGTCCTCGGCTGTCAATGTCAGCGGCGCTAACTCCACACTAACAACACCCAGGGCTTCATCATGGCAGCCGGGCCCAGAACGTGGTCAATGTCCTTTGGCAAACCCCCAAAACTAGAGTTTGGGAGCAGCATATTTACCCTCCTAAATGTCTGGCCCTTGCTGGGGTCTAAGGGAATCTGACTTCCGGGGCTTGGGGTTACACAGGTACTGGGGATGTTGCGCCCACAGCAGAAAAGCATCTTGCCCGTTGGAACCAGGCTGAGCAGCCCAGCGACAAGGCTCTCGGACGCTTGGGTTACTCTAGAAGCTGACTCATAGTGACCCAGAGCTGTTGCTTCCAGTGAGGGGAGCCGGAGATAAAAATCCCTCCTCAGGGAAACTGTGCTGAGAACCCAGGTGCCATGATGCCCAGCCAGTGCCCTGGTGATCTGGGGCCTGCTGGATCTGTCCCCTGAGTCACTGTCTTGCTGTGGTGGGGACATATCAGCCTTCTGTTTATCTTCCCTTCTGCAATTGTTTTTCTTTCTGTTTGTCTGTGCTGTGTGTCCAGAAGTCTAGAGAGTGCAGGAAGGTGACCCTGCCGATGGCTTTTCTGGGAGGCAGAGGGAAGACAGTAGTGGCAGAAGGAGCCACTCAGGGAGGACACTAAGCCCTGGGAGCACCAGTGTGGATTCCTCCGGGCTGCAGGGCAGGGCAGCGCCAATGACAGCACAGCCAGCAGATACTCGCTGGAAGCTCCCTCTGTGCCAGGCCCTCTTCGTGTTTTGTGTATTAACTAATCAAGTCCTTCAGACAACCCTTGAGGTTGATATGATCACGACCATTTCCATGAGAGTGAAGAGTGAACTGGGGAGCAGAGAGATTGGGAAGCCGCTGCATCCACTCCGCTTCTAAGTGCGGGAGAGTGGATTTGCATGGGCACGCTGTCCACAGAGCCCACCCCTGTAGCCGCCACCAGGTCCTGCATCCAGATGCCCCTTCTACCACCCCTGACTCTGTGCTCTTGTCTTGTCACTGGGCCCGGCCTCAAAGGCACCCAGAAAACATACTGGGCTCAGCCTGGGGGTCGGGGTGCCACCAGGGGGTGCACTCACCTTGTCATCACAGCGGCTGGCCGCCACACAGTTCTGGACATAGGCCATGATGGAATCAATGAGCCCTGAGTAGTTACGCATTGTCTGGCGGCCTGCATCGGCGGAGCTCAGGTTCCTGGGGCAGAGGACAGAGGGTGGGAGAGGGCAGAGAAAGGGAGAAGAAAGAACAGGGAAGGTGGGGACAAGAGAGTGTGGTGGGGGACAGGCAGGGGAGGGGAGAGCAGAGAGGAGGTGACCAGGTGGAGATTGGAGGTTGCGGTAGGAGGAAGGAAGAAGAGGAAAGAGGAAAGGAATGAAGAGAAGAAAAGATGAAGAAAAAGGAAGGAAAGAGAAACCATTTAGCCAATTCTGCCTGGCCCTGGCTGAGGCTGAAATGAGGTCCCATTTGCACTCGTTCTTCTCCCCCTTTGCTCTGCTCAGTAACTTTGTAACTGGCAATGGCTCCATGTGGCAATGGCTCCTCTGCAGCTGCAGCCCAAGGCTCACACCCTGCTACTAGTGGCCCTTTGTAGAACAAGCGCTGGAAGTTCCTGCATGCCCAGCCTCTTTCTGTGGGGCAGGAAGAAGCCCTGTTGATGCTGGGTCATAAGTGGGGCTGCGGGTGGCCAGGCTGGGCACCAGAAGCTCCCTCTCCATGTAAGCTGTGTTCTGCCCCTAGCAGTAAGCTCGTTCCCAAGCAATCTGGGCTCCTCGGCCTGGTGCAGGTGGGGTGTGGCTACAGTAGTACTTCAGCCCGATAAAACTCTTAATTACCCTGGATTTTCAGCTCCCCAACCTCTCTGCTTCCTGGGGGCTGCTGCTGAGGCTGGCAGGGAGAAGCGCAAGTTGAGACAAAGAGGCACATGCCAGCTGCACCTACCGTTCTGGGGGGGGCGGTTCTCAGGAGTTGGAGAAGACAAACCCCATTAGAGCAAGTTGGGACCCTAAAAGGGGTCCTGCTCCAGGGCTCCAAGCCACCCCTCCCACCAGCTTGTAAAGCTCTGCTTCTAGAACAAGCCCTCCCACCAGCTGCCACACCCTGCTACGGAACTTAGAAAACTTTGGCCAAAGCAGTGCCATCTTCATGCCAATGAACACGGCAAACGGTTTAACACCACAGCCAGGAAGTGACTCATTAGCAACCAATCGGTAGACTTTTGAATAAAAGAACACTCTTCAAGATAGCACAAGAACTGCATTTTTTCAGGGGATGGAGGAGGGAAATGGCTGAACCAGTTTGGATATTCAGATCCAGGCATTTTCACTCACGGATTCCTGACTAATGTCCGCTGCATTCTCTCAAAGGGGGTGGTAGGGTCCTGAGCTTTATCCAGATCCAGGGACGTTAGGAGGGCCTGAGCCCCTGTGTCCGGAGCCTGCCCAGAAGAGCCAGTGCTGGCTTGTGTGTTATGTTTGTTCTATGCGCCAGCTGAACGTTGGCTGAAATGGGGGCACCTGGGTAAGGGCCCAAGACTGGGACAGAAAGACTCCATGTGTCCTCCTCTCTCACCTCAAGCAGCCCGTGGCATTGAAGAAGACCTCAGGGTCCACCACTTCCCGGGACATGTTGCTGTTGCCATTGCACCAGCCGGAGAAGGGGATGATGACGCGGTCGGCCAGAACAGGCAGGGCGTCAGCAATGAGCTCCTCCTTCAGCTCGTCAGTGGAAGACAGGTTCCAGAGCAGCCCTGGGGATCACAGACCATCAGCCCAATTTGTGCCAGGCTCAGGAAGCCCTAGGGATCAAGGTAACAGCACCAGCCTGGACTCTAGCAAATGGGCCCCACTGAAACATCACCTTCCAGGTAGACCTGTACAGAACCTATTGTCTGACTGTTCCATTTGGCCATTTCTCACTGTCCCAACCAGACTACAGGTTCTTTGAGGTCAGGGAACATCTCAGAGTTCTCTGTCAAGGCCAAAATGATGCATGTGGAAAGTGATCAAAAAACGTTTCATTGATCAGTGGTTTCTAGTATAAATTTTATCACTTGGGCTCTTCTAATGCTCTCTTTTCCATCTGAAAGTCATTCCAGAAATACTTATCCATTGTTACTGTGTACATGGTCTGATCTTCCCAGTCCGTGACTTCTTCCTCTTCTGCCCCCAACCTTGAGTGCTTACCATATTTCTTGAACACAGGGTAGGTGCTTAAGACCCGTTAACCCCTTCCCCCTCAGCCTTTCTCTCCATCACCTGCAAACCCCAGGGCTTGTGGAATATGATCTTGCCTGGACACCAGCCTTCCCATTCTTGCTCTCTAACCTAAAAAAGACGGTGACCCCTTGTGCGTGTGCACACTACCTAGGCTCACCCTCTGGACACCCCTAATCAGGCCAAGGCCAGTGTCGCTAAATTCTCAGGATATTAGCCCCAGGCCAAATCTGCCCAGCTATGTCTTGTCCCAGCCTGGAGGGACTGGCTTGCACCGCAGCCTGGTGCCACAGCCAGTGACCTTGCACAGCCCCCACCGTGGCTCTCCGTGGCCCAGGCGTCCTACCGGTCAGCTGCTTCTGGATCTCCGTGTTCCCGGTTCTCCTCAGGAGGCTGACAGCCTCGCGGATCCCATTCTGCCTCCGCGTCTCCAGCTTGTTGGTGGTGCTCCTGAACACCAGGTTGCGCAGGGCCCCCGCCGCGGCCTGCTGGACGTTCTGGTTGGGGCTGCGGAGGAGGTCCACCAGCTTGCAGATGCCTCCCAGCTGATAGACCTGCCGAGAGAGAGTCGCCACACCATCTGGTCAAGGGAGCTGAGGTTGATCTAGTCATTCTATACTCAAAGCTGATTTTTTTTTCAGACCAAAAAAAAAAAAATCTATCAGTTCAGAAAGATTCAAGTCAACCAAAATAAATAAGCAATGTGAGGTCATGGTAACTGACCCAGATCGTGAACGGAAAGACCTGGATTCAGATCCTAGCTCCCATATCCTAGGTAGGAGACCCTCAGCTAGGGTGCCTCCTCTTTCCTGAGCCCTGCTTTCCTCCTCTGGAGAATGGTGGTGAGGACCCAATAAGAAAGTGGATATAAATATATTTCAAAACCCTCAAGCAGAACACAGACAAAAGGGAAACTCTCTCATGGGAACTCTCTCTATGGTAAAAACGGATGCGAACTTATCCGGGACTCTGGGAAACACATTTATGACACTACATCCTTGGGCTGAACTGCAGGGCCCTCTAGTGTCCCTCCTGCCAGCAAAGCTTTGGAGGCATCAACAGGCCCTGTTTTCCACCATAAGATGCCTGAAGAGAGAAGGGGAGTGGGAGAGAGGAAGCAGGGAGGAGGGCAGGAGTTGAGAGGTAGGGAGCAGTCATATTCTTTGGCGGGATTTGAGAAAGGGGATTTCTGTTGAACCCATGGCTGGCACTGAAGTGTCTCTTCCATGACCAGTGGAGGAAATGTACCTGCCTAGTGTCCACTTAAACAGAGGGCTTTGCTCTATGGAAGGTTACTATGCTCAGCTCTAACCTTGGGCAATGGGAAGGCCCCCAGCAGCTGGGCAGGGCAAGAAGGAGCCAGCTGCAGATCCCCCAACCTGTCTCTAAAAGCAGAGTCAGGCCGACAGGTCCAGGCCCTGCGCAGGCCCACTGAGGAGGAAAGTGTGCAGCCAGCTACCTGTTGCTTGGCAGACTCATCCTGGAAGCAGGTATGCTGGATGTAATAGGCCCCGATGGCCTGGAACTTCTCATCCTGGGAGCTCAGGTACTGCACAGCCTTGGGGATGGTCAGCCCACTGCACTCGATGTCCTCACTGCAGATCCTGTGAAGAATGGGCAGTGGGGGTGGTTACAGGGTGGGCCGGGAGCCCTGGTGAGGGGGCTCAGAGTTCCTCCTGGCACACTAAGCTGACATAGCCTTATCTGCCCTCTGGAAAGCCAAAACAAGGCAGCCCAGGGCCACCTGGAGAACACCCCTGGGAATGGCTCCTTTCCTCCAGAGGAGGGAAGGCTAAATGCATTGGATTTTCTCCATGTGAGAATAGTGAGCCCCTGGTCACAGTCAATGTCCAAGCAAGTATATTTTCTCTGCACTGGGGAAAATTTTCTCCCTATTCCCTAAGGCGAAGCTTCCCACTCACCTTGCCATCTCTCTTGTTTTTGCCTGTATTAGGAAAATGGAAGACAATGGCCATGAGCCCATTCACCATCCACCATCCATCCATCCATCCATCCATCCATCCATCCACCATCTACCACCCATCCATCCATCCATCCATCCATCCGTCTATCCATCCCCTAGTCCAGCTGGCTCCTACACAAAAATTTTCACATCTATCCTTTCTTCCCATTCTTATAGCCACCAATTTCCTGATCTTGATTACTTTAATGGTAGCAAGTGACTCCTATAATTGGCTTTCTTCTCAAGCTCCCCAATCCAACATTTTATACCCTTTTACCCAATAAGTCGCCCTAAAATCCTGTTCACTGTGTTGTTCTCCAGCTCAGAAACCATCAGTGGCTTCTCCATACTTCAGGTTTATGTGTAAACTGTTTAGCCTGATATCCAATGGCAGGTATGAGGTTGAATCATAGGAAATGTCTATATTCAACCTTTTTTTGAGCCACAAAACCAGAAATTTCATACGTGTTAACCTAATCACTCAGCTCCACTATGCCCCTTGAACATTCCCCAGCCCCTACCCAGGGTCTGCTCCAGCAAGGCTTTCCCCTTCACTGTACCCTGGCCAGGTCTCAGGGATGCCTCAAGGCACACCACTGGCCCTGCTGAAGCCCACCTCTGTGAAGCCCTCCCAGGGAAGGGAAACCTCTCTTCTAAGAACCTCTCCAGCCTCCCTGGTGTAGTCACAGGGTGGTGACTGGCTGTATCCAACATTCAGAGAGGGAGCCTTCTCCTCATGCTCTGACATACCTGGTGCTCAATAAACACTCATGATTCTAGCTGTAGCAAACCAACTTCAGTTCTAAGAAAAACACCCAAGGTGCAGAGCTCTCTGGCACTAGGTTAGCAGTACTGATGCCCACATTGAGAGAACGTCACCCTGCATTCATCAGCAAAATGTCATCCCTAAATGGGTTGACACTCATCCCTTCCATATTTCACCTAGAACCTCCACTTAGGGTCTCTGGTTGGGGCAATGAGCTGAAGCCAGAGGCTGCCCTGATCAGCCTCCGAGAGAGAGGTTTCTTAGTTCTTCTCCAAATCACCCTAAATGTGCCTTACAGCCTTCAAGTAGTTACTCTAACGGGGTTCTGCTTATTTTCAGAACAGGGTGGTACTGATACAGAGGAGCACAGGATGTAGAGTCAGCTGTGTGGCCGTGGACAAGCTACTTAACATCTCTGTGCCTTGTTTTCTCCTCAGGAATACTCACACCTGCCTTGCGGGGGTGGCGAGGATTAAAGGTGAAGAATGCAAAGCCCCTGAGGCTCTCTGAAAAGGAGTTAATCGTGTAGCTCCAGGACAGCTCTGGATTGTCCCTATCGTGGCTGTGTTCCTTGCACTTGTTAAAAAGCCTGGCATGTACTAGATGCTTGGCAAACATTTGCCAAATAAATAACAATGAGCAGTAGGTGGCGATGAAGAACAGTTTAACGGTTCAGGGAGTCCCCAGCCCTGAAGCGCAAGCTCAGTGTCACTCAGGACACCTATGCTTCTGTGGCTTCTAACGGGGCACCCCATTTGGTCTCCTTCGTTCCCTCTGGGTGATGGCCTTCAACATCTACGCACGAGAGTGGTACTCTGTTCTGTAGCACTAGATCATGAAGCCACATGAAGTCCCTCAGCGTTTTTTTTTTTTTTTTTTTTTTTTGAGACAGGGTTTCACTCTGTCGCTCAGGCTGGAGTACAGTGGCGCTATCTCGGCTCACTGCAGCCTTCACTTCCCGGGCTTAAGTGATTCTCTTGCCTCAGCCTCCTGAGTAGCTGGGACTACAGGCACCTGCCAGCCATGCTTGGCTAATTTTTTTTTTTTTTTTTGTAGAGACAGGGTTTCCCCATGTTGCCCAGGCTGGTCTCAAACTCCTGAGCTCAAGTGTCCCCCACCCCCTGCTGCCTCAGCCTCCCAAAGTGCTGCGATTGCAGGCATGAGCCACCACACCCAGGCCATGTCCTTCAGTTTTTATGTCTATCCTTCCTATTTGTCCTTCGGATTTACCTGTCTTATAACATAACCTAAAACCCATTCTATTCCCATTGTCCGTATCAGGGCGCATTCCTTTGCTCTTTTTGAACATGGATATTCTGAAATTTACACGCCTAAGATCAGAGGTTCTCAAACTCCAGTGTAAATCAGAATCACTGGAGGACTTGTTAAAATGTGCATTGCCGGCCCCTCTCCCAGTGTTTCTGAGACAGTAGGTCTGGGTGGGTACCCAAAATGAGCATTTCTTAACAAATTCCTGGGCGATGCTGATGTTGCTGGTTGGAGAAGCACACTTTGAGAACCATTAGCCTGACTAACCTTCGCTAATTAGCCTCCCTTTGTTCATCAACCGTGATCTTTAAAACCTACACAGTCAGTGTCTGGATTCTGTTTCACCTTCACACTAAAAACTTCTTGAGGTTAGGGGCCCATTGGGCCAGGTTCTCCCCATCAGGGAGCTCATGATGCCGGGGACAATGAACTCCCCAGTGACAGAGGCTATGTCTCTCCTGGCATCCCAGCAGCCCTTTGCAGGGTGCAGCAGCCGGCTAAGGGTTTGTGTCCCACCTGGCCCTCCTGGCTGCCCAGCCCAGCCTTGCAGCACTCACTTGGAGCTGGCCCTAGAGTGGCTGAAGGACAGGTCCTTGTTGCAGGAGATGGGCGGGACATACACAGGGTCCTGCTTGGAGGCACAGGAAGGTGGGCGCACAGGGCACTTCTTCACGGCCTTCTGACCACTGCAGGTGCTGTAAAAGCTGTAGCGGTTCTGGGTGGTTTTGTGGCCCTTGCTGCCCAGCGTGCCCTTTCGCAGGGTGCCCCGTGGGTCACAGTAGAGATCAGGCTCACTGCGGCTCGCCTTGATTTTCTGCATGAAGCAGATGTCGCTGCCTGCGCCGGCGGTGTTGCAGCTGCCCCGTGGGTAGTGCCGGCTCCAGTTCTCCATCTGGCTGTAGGAGCTGAAGCGCCTGTTGTCAGGCTCCCGCTTGAGGGTTCCATTGTAGATCTGGCCAGGGAAAGGGAGAAAAGCTCGGTCAAGGTTCCTAAATGGGGATCCTGAACCCAGCGGGCCATGAGATACAGCCCTCCCCAGCCCCCATCATAATGCTCGTAGGATCCCAGAATGTTTGGCGTGGAAGGAACATGAGCCATCATCTGATATATTACTTTTTCAACTACAGGCTGTGACCCATTATGGATTATAAAATAAATTGAGGGGCTGGGCACGGTGGCTTGTACCTGTAATCCCAGCACTTTGGGAGGCCGAGGTGAGCGAATCACAAGGTCAGGAGATTGAGACCATCCTGGCCAATACGGTGAAACCCTATCTCTACTAAAAATACAAAAAAAAGTTAGCTGGGCATGGTGGCACGTGCCTGTAGTCCCAGCTACTCGGGAGTCTGAGGCAGGAGAATCACTTGAACCTGGGGTTGGAGGTTACAGTGAGCTGAGATCGCGACACTGCACTCCAGCCTGGGTGACAGAGCGAGACTCCGCCTCAAAAAAAAAGAACGAAAAGAAAAGAAAAAGCAATTTAGAAGACTGTGACCATCATTTTAAAAAAGAAAGAATAGAATAATATATCTTCGAGTATAAAATATTAGCATGCAATGCAGGTGGTAAGGTGGTTGTTTTGTGAAGCAGCGTGTGGGTACTGGGTTGCAACATACGATGCATTTCTTACCGTGAGTGGCTGTCAAAAAAGTTTGACAGCCTCTGATCTGGTCTCACATGGTACAGTCCAGAAGAAGGAGTTGGAGGCCCAGAGAAGAGGGGCCTTCTAGTTTGCTCAGTGGGGAAAGGGCAAAACCCGGACTTGAGCCTGAGTCTCCAAGCCCTGTGCCATTTCCGGATGCCAGCAGCTTCTCACACAGCCAGCCTTCGTTGGCCACTTAAACTCAGCACGCGGAAATGTCTACCTTGGCCAGGACGGTTTACTACTGTTCTTTTCTGCTAAGCTCTTCATCTTGCCTCCCCTCTGCCAGGGCAAGAAGCAAATTGTAACAGGCCACCTCAAAGGCCAAAGAGGGACAATAGTCCTGCTCCTTGGGCCCTTTCACAAGGGACTGTGAGCTAGGGTCACATGTGGAGACAGGCCTGGGGCTGCAGGGTGGGGTGTAGGAGCGCCTCCTGGACTTTGTCGTCAGGCTGGCCATGGAGAAAAGCGGGCAGAGGCTCACTCCACCACAAAAACATACGACGGACAGTGAGGTGCCTCAGGCGCTTTGTGTGAGCCCAAGTGGGGAGTCGGCCTCCCTGGGAGGAGCCAGTGAGGCTGGAGGCTTGGTGGGAATTAGTTCTGGAACAGAACTGTCCGAGGAGGACTTTCCCAGGAGCTCGCAAGCCGGTGGGTCTGGCCTGCTCCAGCTTGTTCTCAGAGTAGAAGATCAACATCGGGTCTGATAGAAATGTCTCCACACAGGTGCTGACTTGGAACTCACCTTTGCTGGGATGGGCCAGGGCCAAACCCAGCAACCCAGGGCCTGCCCGCCTGCCCCTGCCCCCCCGAGAGAGAGAGAGAGTATGTGTGTAGGGGAGGTCATTAGGCAACTGGGTAATTCCCTTCCACCCCAGATCTGGCCACGCAAGGCAGGGGAGGGGCTGGCACTCCACCTGGTCCGTTTTCATCTCTGTAGGGAGTCATAGCCAGCAGGAACCTCCCATGGCTTGAGCTCACAAAAAGACTGGGTGTCAAACCGCCAGTCAGAAGTTGCATCCAAAACCCAGAAGCCACAGACTGTTAACCTTGCCAATGGCCTGCTCATCCCCTTCACCTACACACCCAGCTGTGTACTCAGACAGGCACAGTTTTATTCCCCAAACTGGGTCAAACCAACCTACCCCAAAGAGAATTGGTGTCTGGTTGTTGGGAGAGGCACAGATGGACAATCACAAGGCGTGGGGAGAGGAGCTGGGCAAATTTCTAAGCATCTGGGCATGGAATGCGTGTCTTGCAGATTACAGGCAAACTATGCCATGAAAACCTTTACAAATGGCCACACCCTCTGTTCTCCTTTAGGGGAAGGAAGGTGGCAGATGGCAACATGGAGGGGGAAGCCCAGCATCGCCAAAGGGCGAAGGGCCTGCTTAGCCTTAAATGGAAACGCAACAAGGAGCACCCTTGTTCTCCGTAAATGACACGCCTGGACGTCATCTCAGACACCTGATGAGAAGCCCAAACACTCATCCTGGCCCAAACCCAGCAAAGATGTGATCATGCTGACTGAACCTCACAGAGGCTTAGGGCTTTGCTCTCCTGTGCTGGGAAAAGGAGCAGCCAGTAGCCTTGCCAAGTCTCAGCAAGGGTGGGCTGCCCACAGAGAATGGGCACCGGCTGCACCCGCAGGGGAGTGGGCAAGGTGTGGAAGGCAGGGATGTCCCTGTGGGACTGCAGTTCCCAGCCTCCCACCATCAGTTGTACCCCAGCGGCATCACCCATTCCTGGGAACCTCACCCCAGCTCCTAGCGTCACGGTGCTGGTGGGCTGTGCTGCTTGAGGACAGCTGGGTATGACACTCTCACATCATCATGGCCCTTTGCTGTCACTTTGATGAGCAGGAGTAAAGCCTCCTCTCAGTCAAATCCCATCCTCCCCAAGTACCAGGAGGAGGCCTGGATTCCCTCCAAGGCACAAGGAGGCAAACTGCCACCAGCTCTCCCTGCACAAATGGCCTGGGACCTGGCTGAAGCCTGCAGCCTCGAAGGCTGAAATGGCAGCAACTGCCTGGGACTCCGGGTGCTTCCTCCAGCTCACAGGGCTAAGACCTACAAAGTGGAGGAAGAGCCCAGTGTCAAGAACACAGACTCTGGAGCCAGCCTGCCCTGGCCTTGTCAGTTGCCCAGTGGATGTACTTGGGCAAGTTACTTAAGCCCAACATGCCTCAGTTTTTCCATCTGTAAAACTGATATAATTATACCCAACATAGAGGGTTGCTGGGAGAATCCAATGAACTACTGTTTGTAAAGCACTTAGGACAGTCCATGACATGAGTGTTTGCTCAGTAGGGACATCCGTATCCCTCTGACTCTTAGATTGGGCACAGGCTGGCTGCCTTAGGACTTGGCTTCTAAAGGAGAGACTTTATGTCACCCATGACATACCGAAAAGAGCTACCAGGTGTCATAAGAGGGAGGATGAAGCCAAGACAGCCCAGGCATAAGCACCAGTATCAGAGCCCCACGCTAGTCTCACCCCAAAGACACAGAACAGGCCTAAATATGTCTCAGGAAAGTAGAGGAGCATGGTCTGCCCAGATGGAGTACCGCAGTGAAGCCAGGCTTTATGATGAATGGTGCAGTGTTTCTTTACGTGGGTGCTGTTGGCATCTGAGGCAGAACAACTTTTCTTTGTACAGGCTGTCCCAAGCATCTCAGGTGTTTAATGCCCCAACCTCCAGGCTTTAAATGCCAGTAACGCCTCACAGTCATTGCAAAATGCCCCACACATTTCCAAACACTGTCTTCCAGGTCCTGAGCGAGTAGCTGCAGCCAGAATAGGATGCCCAGGCAGTGCACGTGTGCCCGCCGCAGGTGGGAGAGCTTCACTGCCAAGGCCTGCTCTCCCAGCCACACCCCCCACATTCAGATAGCGATCTGCTGGCAGCAGCCGGCTCTTTGAATACAAAGGACAGTGACACACTCACAACCTCTTGTCTGGTTATCCCATGCTTCCTTGGGAAACTCCAGCCTCAGGTGGGATAGTCTATGGATCAGAACATTCCAGAGGCTGGAAACTCAATTTCCTGGGAGCAGAGTTGATTACCCTGCCAGAGAGCAGGCTAGCCTGGACAGCCAGGCAGAAATTCACAGCATGCCAAGAGACATGTTTCTTCACTTGGGAGACCAGTGAGGCTTTTGAGGGGTCACACAGTTTGAGGTGGGCCAGGAGGAGCTGCTTTTAGCTAGGAGCCCCCAGCCAGTCCCGGCTCTGCTCCTGCTTGTGTAATTCCCCTTCTCCCCTTCCTGCTTGGAGAAGGGGAGTGTTTTTAACCCCACACTGAAAGCTCCCCTCTCTTCCTGTCCCTCATTAAGTCAGAAAACTCTCAGAGGCCAACCCCTCCTTTATAGGCAAGGAGACAGTCCCAGAGGGTGACTGGACCACAGCGAAGCAATACAAGCCCCAGATCTAGGGCCTCAAAGAACTGAGTATGACCAGCTGCCCCTTGAGAGAGCCACTCAGTCTGGAGTGGCCCCAAAGCTGGAAAGGCTCCTGATAGCCCAGGGTCATCCGACAGGGCAGCAGTAACCATTCAGAAAGAGATGGCGTCCTCCTGTCCTTCCATTCGAGAGTCCTTACTGACTCCCTCCTTTTACACCCCTACTGCCCAGGCTCCAGCCCCCGCTCTCATCAGCTTACCACTAGGCAACCCCAGTGCCTCCCACTGCCCCCACCCAGCCCCCAGGGCTCTGGTCCCTGCCTTGCCATGCCATCACTCCACCTTCCTCAGGCAAAGCTTTCACCAGCCCGTGCCGCGTTCGAGAGCCTACAGTGTCTCTGCTCCTTACCAGACAGACTCCTCAGCCCGGCCCCACCCTGCCTGTCCAGCATCTCTTCCCTCCCCAGCACACCTGCCTAAGCTGCTGCATGACCTCAGCCACATCCTGGGCTCCCTGCTTCTGTTCAGATGCTCCCCCACCCTGCACAGCTTTTCCTCACCCGCCTCCTCCCAAATCCGACATTTCTCCCAGGCCTCTCCTCAACCTGTCATCTCCAAAAGGCCTGTTCTAACCCAGCCCTGTCTCCATAACAACCGGAGTTGGAATTCTTTGCCCTTACAGCCAGGGGCCTATGGTCTGGTTTGTTTTCTAGTTGCTAATGTCGGTTTCTGTCGGATGCCCTTAATTGTGCCTGAAACAGGGCTGAGCTCACAGCAAATACTCAGTGAAAGGCAGACGGTGACTGAGAATTTGTGTTGCGAATGGAGATTCAGGATGCTGACAGCCACTGGAGTTCCCACGGCCTCCAGATCACAGAGGAGAGAGGAGGCACCATGAGCAAAGTGGGCTGGCGGGAGGTTGGCAGGGTGAGGCGGCCTGTGTGGGTGCACAGGACGGGGTCCGGCTGTGATGTCCAGGAGGCTTCCCTTTACCCCTTGGCCTGAGGAAAGGAGCTGGGTGGTTGAGCCCAGAGAATCTATCCAACTCTAGCTGGACAGACAGAGGCTGCTGGACTCCTTGGCAGCTGAGTATGTGCCCGGCAGGACAAGATGAAAAGAGTGTCTGTGTCCCCAGCTATTAGCCCATTTTGAAACCAAGCTTCTGCCAGCAGGGTGGGGCTGGCCAAACCAGTTCTCCAGCGAGACACACCCTGGTCTTCCTGCCGAGTCCCATACCCAGCAGTGCCATCTTCAGCAGCGTGATCTCCCAAGGCCCTTTTCATGAAAGTGAGTGCACGCACAGTTTCACAGAGTCTTCGTCCCTCTCGGGCCCAGTGAGGGCTCACTCGAGAAAAAACCTTGATTAGATGCCTTTCAAGGACAGGTTCCATTTACCACTTGCCTAGGACCTCCCACCCCCCACTCAGCGCCCAGATGAGGGGCTCTCATGTAGTAGGCCTGTAGCAATCCTTGTTCATCTTGCTGGGATTTCAGCCAGGACAGGGGGACCAGGCAGAGCTGACCTGTCGCAAGGTGCACCTCTGCATGTGGCTCAGCGGCTCTGCCCTCACCCTCTCTAGCAGTTTGGAGAGTGCAGGTGCTCTCCCAGCAAGGCTGCCGAGGACAGGGCATATAGGGCTCCAGGCAGTCAAGAATCTTCCCAGAGGGGCAGGGGTGGCTGCTTATTCAGCAGTCTGAGTCAGCATGGGAGCCACTGGGGCCTGAGTCACAAAAGATGGGACTTCAGCAAGGGGAGTGTTGATCCCTGCCTCCTGGCTCCTCTGGGCATCACTCCTTCTCTGAGAAGCAGGGTGTTCCACGCTGGGCTGACCCTCCTTTCTTTTCCTGGCACACTGCTTTGGGCAGAGCAGCCCCATTGCTCAGAAGCCTGACGTCTGGACACAGAACAATCCCATTTGACCTTGAAGGAGGTGTGGTGGGTGTGTCTCACTGTGAGACCTCAAAGGCAGAAGGAGCTACACCCGCAATGCCACCACCAACACCCCGAGACCAGCAGGACCCACCCAGGTTAGAACTCCAGAAGGCAATTGCTAAGTGTTACTGAATTGAAGTCGCTAAGTGTCCGCTGAGAGAAGGAACAGCAGAAACCAGAGACAGCATGATGCCCAGTGTAGGTGCATGTTGCCACCTGAATTTTTTAAATATTAAAAAAGACACAAAAGAAGCGTTGGTGCCTATCCTCAGAGTAGAGACTTTCCCAGAGATCTGCTTAATAATGGTGTCCCTTATAAGCTTTAAACAGCAGAAAGTGTGAGCACACTTTAATCAGGCCAGTGTTAACAAATGTCTGTGGATAACTGAGGACAGCTTTCTAAAGTATCTGGATAACTAAAGCCCAAGCAGAAAATATCCCATAAAACTCTGTAGCCTGTGGGTCTTTCAGGAAGATGCCTTCTCCAGTGAGGCCACAATTTTGGGGTAAAGAAGGCATCTTAGCCTCTTGGGCCCCAGGCTCTAAGCCTGCCTGCAGAGGTCAGGTCCATGGTGGTTCCCGGAGCCTGGTGTGGGGGCGACATGCACTTGTGCAGCCCGGCACTTAGCCGACACCTGGCGATCCATCAAGACCCAACTATAGCAGCCCCTGCACCAGCTCTGTCTCCACCTTCTGCTCCCTGTCTATTTGCTGCACTGTGGGAAAAAGCAGGTTTTCCGAAATGCTCCTCTTTCACCTTTCCCCCTCTACA
Source organism: Plecturocebus donacophilus (assembly GCA_004027715.1). Lineage (NCBI taxonomy): Eukaryota > Metazoa > Chordata > Mammalia > Primates > Pitheciidae > Plecturocebus > Plecturocebus donacophilus. Next base: position 88,374 of record PVKP010002271.1, read on the forward strand.
CCTGAGAAATAGGTTCTTCTCAGCTCCTAACACTGCTAGGATGGGTTTGGAAATGAGAACCTAAAGTTTCATACACAGACATCTCTGTTTCCTTTAGGCTGGGAAACCCCTGACAGGTGTTGCCACTTCAGACGCAGCTCTCACAGGCCTGAGTGGTGGAAGACCCCGGGCCCTCAGCCATCTCCCTTCCATGGCCCCAGGCAAGCTGAAAGCAAGGTCTTGTGTTCTGAGATTGCAGCTTCTGGCTTTCAAACCCAGAAGCTGGTTACACTGTTCCAGCGATGGTTCATCATGAAGAGGGAAAGCCAAGGGGAACATCCTGATATGAAATAACTCCTGGAGTCCTGGATGGTGGGCCAGCACCCCGGAAGAGCACACTTAAGGGTCAGGAAGATCTCACTAGGCCAGATTCCCCCCACCCTATACTGGGAGGTTGGAGGAAGAGGCTGGCTGGCCCCAGAGCCACGCCACGCACTGGACCAGGAGGTGCTTCCTAGCCCTAGGAAGAGGAGGGCCAAAGGTTGGGAGGTGGCAGCATCCCGAAGGGCAGGTGCCGACCTGGCCCAGAAAAGAGATCCCTGGAGACCCAACAGTGGAAGGAACCCACTCCTGCTGGTTAGTCAAAGGTCGTTGGTTGTTTGCTTGTTTGAGACAGCTCTACAGCCCAGGTTGGAGTGGAGTGGTGTAATCATGGCTCACTGCAGCCTCGACCTCCTGGGCTCAAGTGATCCTCCCACCTCAGCCTCTCCAGCAGATGGGACCACAGGTGCGCACCACCAAGCCCAGCTGATTTTTAAAATTTTTTGTGAGACAGGATCACCCTATGTGGTCCAAGCTGGTCTTGAACTTCTGGCCTTAAGCTATCCTCCTGCCTCAGCCTCCCAGAGTGCCGAGATTACAGGTGTGAGCCACTATGTCCAGCTTGTTAGTCAAGAATTTTACATGAAGGGAGAGACAGTTGGCTGAGCCTTTCAGTGCTTGGATAATAGCTCTCACCTTTGGAAGATGAGCATGTGGGCATGCACACTCACACACATGCACACACACACTTCTGTATGCACTCCCCACCTGCCCACATGGGACACACATCACTTTGCCAAAAGTGGACTCAGGTAGGGAAGGTCTTTGGAAGTTCCTTGAGCATGTCCGGAGCGCCATCACCGGTGTGGTGCTTCCCAGTGTGCAAAGGGCTTCCCTGTTCATTGCCTTGTGATGATCTCCCGCCTGGCCAATGAGGCAGCAGGGCAGAGAGCAGCAGCTTTGCTCCCTTTGTGAGCATATTAATCTCGGAGAACTTTAGGCTGGTCCAAGGCCACACAGCTAAGATGGGGCGGGCCCTAAGCCAGGACTCAGGTCTTTGGTGTCTCTTACAGCGACTGTCCTCCAGCCACTGCTACCAGAGTCTGGTGACACAAACAAAGCCTACATGGCAAAGAGGCTCTGTAGCTAGGGGGCCCTCTACAGAAACTCTAGCTTCTCTGGCCAGTTGCTAGAACAGACTCCCAGAAGACCCCATCCCCAGGCTAGACACAGGAGGTGCCGGCCCTTCTTCTTTGGGCCAACTGTGGGAGGTTCTTTTTTTTTTTTGAAACAGAGTTTCACTCTTGTTGCCCAGTCTGGAGTGCAAAGGTGCAATTTTGGCTCACTGAAACTTCTGCCTCCTGCCTCAGCCTCCCAAGTAGCTGGTATTACAGGTGCACAACACCACACCCAGCTCATTTTTGTATTTTTAGTAGAGATGGGGTTTCACCACGTTGGCCAGGCTGGTCTTGAACTCCTGACCTCGGGTGATCTGCCTGCCTCGGCCTCCCGAAGTGCTGGGATTACAGATGTGAGCCACCATGCCCAGCCGGGAGGTTCTTGAAGACATTTAAAAAGTGTGTGGTTTTTGTCATTTGAGTGAGTGATATAAAGTTTCCTTTCAAAATAAATACATTGGAATAGCTGGGCATGGTGGTGCGTGCCTGTAGTTCCAGCTGCTTGGAAGTCTGAGGAGGGAGGATTGCTCGAACCGAGGAGTTCGAGACCAACCTGGGCAACATAGTGATACCCTGTTTCTAAAATAAATACATGAGTAAACAAATGCATTGGAATTGGTAAATAATTTCCTTAAAATAAGTAAATAATAGCTGGTATGATTTTACAAAACTTGTGACAGCAGAATGCAAATGACAGAGGTTTGGGAAACATGATTGCCCGTAGTGGCAAAAGTACCAGGATGTGAAGTGTGACCAGGAGCCCTGAGCCGGGAGTCAGGAGACCACGCTCCAGTCTTGGTCTCCCCTGCCTAGCTGTGCAGCCCCAGGCCATCATCTCACCTCTCTAAACCTCAGTTTCCCCAACTGCAGCACACCCTGTAAGCCTTCTTCTGGAGGAAGGCGGTTCGGCAGTCTACGATTCATCCCTTGCTGAAGTCACAGGCAGCCTCTTTCCCAGCCTGTCTTTATCCCCTTCCGGGCCTCGCCCTTGGGCACGCTGTAGGGGTGGGGGGGGCGGGGCTCTGGGTCTAGAGCTGCTTTTCTCCCCACCTGTGTCTTTACAGATCCCCCGTTCCCTCCCAGTGCCTGGGCCGATTTTATTTTCAGCTGAGTTTGCTCTCCTGGGGCAGGCAGGCCTCCGTAGAGACACGCCAGGGCCCTGGGGGAGAAAGTGGAGCCTCACCCTTGCAAAGGGTGGGGATGGCTCTTCCACCCACTTGGGAAATGCTGCTCCATCTGTCTCGCTGAGCCTAGTGACAAAAGGAAAACTCTCAAACCAAAAAAAAAGCCACCGGAAGATCCCCCCAAGACTATACTTTGATGACGTTATCCCATGCCCTGCTTGCTGGCTTTGAAACTTGGCCAGGAGGCTTAGCTCACTTCTCCTCCTTCCCGTGTAGGTCCCTTCCTCCTCCTGCTCTTCACACCTGCCTCAAAGTCCACTGGGGTACAGACTCACTTCTGCCACATCTATCTGTGAGGTCACAGGCAAGCCCCTGCACTTTTCTGTGGTTTGATTTCCCTGCAAATAAAATAACAAAGCCTGGTCCACCTACTAAGCTCACAAAGACCGAAGGATCAGGTCAGGAGATGAAAACACAGGCAGTTTGAGCAAGTTCAAAATGCTACACTAATTCAAGGGATGATTAAATCACCGGGGGGCCACGGGTTGGAGCACTTCCCCCTTGAGAGCTGACTGAGAACACAGCGAGGCTGAAACAGCCTCAAATGCGGCGACCTGTGGCTCATCCAGAACCCAAGACCCCCCTCCCCAGATGCCCAAGACTCAGAACTGAAGCTGGGGAAGCAAGACTTGGAGGTCACCTGGTCCCACGCCTTCACTGACAGATGAGGAAACCAAGCCTTGGAGAGGTTTAAGTTAGCGCGTGCTACAAAATTTAGCTTTTAATGATATCTTCTTATGCTGTTGATATCTTCTTCTGCTGTTGTTTATCTATTATTTGTTTCAAGTATAGCGCAAGGACTTTAAAGACTTGTTGGTTGAGTAGATTAGTTTTTGTCAGGGCTAAAAGAATAAAAAAAGCCCAGAATGAAACTCTACCAATTTCTGCTGGAGCAAAATTAAAAAGTTTAGAATTATCCTTGATTCTTTAAATCTTCTCTCTAAAGTTTCACATTAGGGGAGAAGGGGAGACAGCCACAGCCAACTTATCCAGAAGCTTCCTTCTTGGGAGAAGACAGAATTCTATTCTCTGTGGCCAGGGAATTATCTGCCTCACAGTATCTCATCGGAATGGAAGAAATAGAGCCCCAGGCCAATCCAAGCATAAGTGTTCCCTGCCCAGCCTCAACTCAGAGCTCTACACAAAATGAATGGAAATGATTGAGGAAGACTTGCTGATGAGCCAAGCTAAAGGAAGAACTGGCTTCTGTTGCCTCTGGGGAGAGTGGAGCTCCTTTCTGCAGACACCCTGAGGACCCGCTGCTGACCGCGTCCTGGGCTGCCGTACCCCCCACTTGCTAAGCAGCTGCCACACTGAGTCCCTTGGCAGTGACGAGTCTCCCTGAACATCCTGACCAAACCACCCCGGACCTCCCTCTCCTCTCCCCTACAAGGGTCCACATGTCAGGACAGTGACTGCTGGGAGTCTGCCTTCTCTTGGGTCTGGTGCTCCTCCCTGGGGCAGAAGGATGGAGGGGACAGCATGCTCACTCGGCCCCAAGGAGCATCGCTGTGAGTTTGCAATGAAGGCCTGGGAGGCTTAGGACACCTTGGGAGCTGGCAACCTGAGACCAGTTGCCTTCCTTGGGGGGTTACCTATTCTTTGTGAACAGTCAGCAGGGTACTATCAGACCACAGACCAGACCTAGGGGCATGTGTGCTCTGCCCTCCATCCTGTCTGCTAAGGGCTGCCCTCTCTCCTTTCACACTCAGTTCAAAGCTCAGCTTCTCCAGGAGCCGATCCTGACTCCCTCCACCTGAAGCTTGCCCTCAGAGGACACCACTTGTTAACTGGCACCGTGTCCTCCTCCCCTCGCAAGCCTGTGCTGCAGACATGGGGCCATTCTCTGACTTCTCTTCCCAAAAGAGGGACACAGAAGCCAGATGTCAGAGCTACAAGGAGGTGGTCTGAGCCACCATGCAGTCTTGCTGATGATAAGCCTGAGGCCCAGCAGGAGAGAAGTCTCCTGGGGAACCAGCCCCCAGACCAGAGCTTCTTCCTTTTCTCCGAATTCTCTCTGGACTCTAAAGAGGCCTCCCTGGCTTATCCAGTTCTCAGTCAGAAGGCAGGGCCTCAATTTACCTCCATGGAGGGGAGAGCAAGTCTAGAAAGGAAGCTCCTTGAGCTCAGCCCAACCCTAAGGGTGACAAAAGCTTCTTATGGGAAGACAGCTACTCTGATGGACTGTGTTTTAGAAAGGAGGGCCCCTCCCAAGGAGTACCCAGGCACAGACATTTGCCATAGGCTTCTTCTTCAGTTTAAATACAGGGAGTGTCCCAACGGCAGCAGTTTGTCTGTGAAAGCACACGGAGTGCTCCTTCCAAAGGGAGAGGTGCCCCAGGAGCCGGCCCACCCCTCCTGCTCACTCACCTCCATTTTCTCTCAGAGGCACATTCTGTCTCTTGGCAAGTAGAATCATTGCCTCTTCTTGTTGGGTGAGAGCCTGGGGCCCTTGTAAGACCCTCCTATCTCCCAGGGCTGGGTGGGGGTGAGTCACGAGCTGGCAGCGGGGACACTGAGTTGGCAAACACATCAATTGCTCCCTCTTGGAGCAGGATCCACGCCTGCCTGGGAGTAGGAGGCTGTGGTCTACCCTCTATGGGTCCCTCACCTGGACTCTTCAAGAAAAGACAGAGGCCCGGCAGGCGCTGCCGAAGGAACCCAGCTCACACACCTGGAAAGTGGCATTCGGAGCTGAGACACAGCGTCTGGAAAGAAGGATTCGGGCTGTTTTAAGTCAGGGTAGTTACTCAGCAGAGCGACTTGCTGTGCCTCAGTTTTCCTGTCTGTGAAGCTAAAGTAAATGAAGTCCTACCATCTCTCCATCCTGTTGCAATGGCTAATTAACTGCTGTTTTCCTGGTGCCTGGAGTGCTTGATGAAAGCAAGGAGGAAATTAAGAAGCTTTTATCCATCCATAGACTTGAAGCAAAAATCTGGGCTGGAGGAATTAACATTGCTTCTGACCCTGGAGGGACCACCACACAGGCTTTAGCTATGGGGCCCTGTAGCTACTCAGAGAGCTGTCAAACCACATGCAACCCTAATTGAGTCCTTGGCTATGATTTAGTCCAATTGCCTTGCTCCATCATTGAGAAAGCCAAGGTCTAGAGAGGTGAAGGCAACTTCAGATCCCTCAGTTTGCAGCAGCCCAGCTGAGACTGAAATCCACGCCTCCCACTGCTGATCTGATATGTCACATCCATAAACCTCATACTACTCTTTGAGATAGGAATTTTCACCCATTTCAGAGATAAGCAAGCTGAGACTCAGCTAGATTGAGAACTTGACTAGAGTCACGCAGCTAGTTAAGGAGCAGACTTGACTAAGAGTCACACGGCTACGAAGTTCCTGGCCAAAGCTCAGGGCTTATTCGTCCACACCAGGCTGTCTGTGAGCGTGGCCTCTGTTGACTGTGGATTGGTAAGGACCATCTGTTTCTGCTGCTGCTAGGGTAGGAGTCCCGCCGTGTTTCTCCCTGGCAGCCCCTCTGCAGTACCTGGCCCATTGCTCTGCCCTTGTGGACATTCGATTAGCACGTCTGTGACTGAGGGTGACCCACAACCTGGGGAGCGCTGTGCTTGCATTTCCCATTCCCTGCTGGATGGTGACGCAACCCCAGCCCTCTCATCTGTAACAGAGGCTCGTCCACATTGCTTCAGGTCTAGGGTGACCAAGATCAGTTCTCCTTGGGGTAAGGGTCCCTAGCACACTGGCCACAAGACTCTATCACAATGGGATCGTAAAATACAGACATATCAGTTAGGCAAGTACAACTGAGAAGAAGCTGATTTTGCTAGAAAGTCCTGGGTTAAAGTGGAGACATGGGGTCAACGAGCAGGCAACGCCAAGACAAAGACAGAATTCCCCTTGTTATATTCCTGGGGATTCTCACTCTCAGGCACGCCAGGCTGGATTTCACTGAGCGTGGCTGAGTGACTCAGTGTGGCAGCCACCATGGTCACCTTGTTCCAGACCTCCCGCTGCCGATGCCTGAATGGTTTTCCTCTCCACTGATTAGATCCCGAGCAGAGAGGTTTAGTGCGATCCACCACCTGAGAACATTTTACTTGGTGGGACTCCCAGAAGAACTGAATGCTCAGAATGCACTTCTTGATTTGAAAATAAGTGAACTCTTTGGAGCTGAAGTTGATAGAGGATTGTCGTCGAAATCCAGAACCGTTCCCTGGAAGTCAAGATCGTCCACAGGCCTCAGCTTCGTCGAGAACAAACCCATGTGAGCAAGGCCTATTTTCAGCTTTGGAGTAGAGGGGCTGTGCCTTTCTGTGGCTCCAGCTCTCTCTTCCCCGAATCCTGGTCTCTGCTGACCCAGAGGAAGATATTCAAGGGACATATTACAAGAACAACTAAGAGGGGACAAAAATCCTCCTTTTCTCACTTTCAGAACTGCTGCAGCCTGCAGTAATTCTGCTGGGTCCCTAGCCTAGGAGAGGAGCATGTAAAGGAGTGTCGTTTTTTTTACAGGAACGAGTGGGGAGACACTGTGATGGAGGGTTGCCAGATTTAACGCACAGATAGACAGGGCATGTAGTTATATTTGAAATTTATATAAACAACAAATAATTTCTAACTTAAAGCAGGTCCTATTGTATTTTGGTGTATTTTATCTGGTAACCTTGTCCTGAAACCTACTAATGCTTATAGCCAAATGAACCCAGCTTGAGTCTAGGAAGGAGAAAACAGAGCCACTGTCCTGCCTCTTTTGAGCTAGGCTGACTCCCCGTGGGGAGAGTAGGACTGGCTGGAAGGCATGGGAAGGGAGGAAATGAAGGTATTCAAACTCACGAGTGACTAGAATCCCTAGATTCTAGTGTTTAGTGTTTAGATGTAATGTTCACATACGGAGATTGTGGAAACACACAGAATGGCCGTCACAAGAAGTGCAAATGTCTGGGGTAATGAAAACAAACTCCATTAGGTTAGGAGTTAGGAGTCAGAGATCTAGTCTGCTGCGCCAGTAACCAGCTGTGTGGTCTTCAAGGAGCAATTTCTCCTCTCTGGGGCTAAATTTCCTCAACTGCAAAATGCAAACAGCGTTGGGCTCTAATATTCCATGGGTCTGGTGCTGAGAACCAGAACAGCATAGCTGCTGAGTAGGCAGCTGAGAAATCAGGCAGTGAGGCGAGAACCTGCCCCATCCTTTGCTCATCTCACCAGGTACTTCCTCTCCCCGAGGTCTGTGGGACTCTGGGGCTCGAACGTTGTCCTCCAGCAGATCCTTCCATCTGAAAGAGGACAAGGCTGGCATGGCCAGGAGAGAGCAGGACATGGACCGGGCCAATGGCTTTCTTTGGAGCAGCCTTTTATTTTTCTTAAGTCCCGTGATGCTTTCTGTGTGTCACACTATCTTTGTTTTAAGTTTTATTTTATTATAAGAAAGGCTCTCTACATTCAATTTGTGATATGAATAATCATAGATGATAAACAGCATGATTTTTTTTAAATTACAAGACTATTACTGATACAGACTATAAGGTAAAACTATGAGGTACGACCACTGCTTTTTAAACAATTTTAGACCTTTTTGGAATTGCCTACGGATCTTTTGCATATTTAAATGAGATATGTATAGGAGGTGACAAAGCTTTGCTATTTGAGGATGGTTTGATATTTAGAACTGGAGCCAGAGCGGAGGAGTGAGGTGCTCCAAGTGAGTAATATGGCTTCTGGTCAAACCCAGGTCATGACAACAAAGAAATGAGACCGATTTTCTTGTCTGACTCCTGAAACGATGCTGAAGACAGTTCTGAAAGTTTTAGAGGCTCTAGAAACATTCTGAGCAACGGCGGTATGGGTGTAATCCTCCAGTGCAGAAACTGACACCTTTATCCTATTTGTCTGTTAACCTCTGTGCTCCTGACTTGACTACAGATTCATTGAGGGCAGAGCCAGATTCTTTTCAACTGTGTTTCTGTAGCGCGCCTCACTCACCGCTGTGCCCCAGCAATTGCTCAATACAAGTTGGCTGACCGAGTGAATATAAAGTATCTGTAGCAAATGATCCTTCATCAGCTCTCAGAAGCTCCTGAAAATATGCTGATGATGCTTGTGCAGACAAACTACACCATCCTCCCCACCCTCCCTGCCTTCTGCTGCCATATTGGTTTCACCAGAGGAGAGGAATAACATCTTCCTGTGCCAGCTGTACCATCCATGGGAAAATCCCACAGGCATAGGATTATCTCATGCCACAGATCTCTACTGCCTTTCCCCCTGCCCTCCTTCTCCCTACGTCAGGACCCCGTTTGGTTTTGCCCAAGTTTCATCTGATTATATGTCTGGCTCCAATATCAATGATTCCGCTTCCTCCCTACTTGGCCTCCTCCACCTGCCAAATCTTCCTGTGTGCTGAGCTCTTCCCTGTTCCCATAGCCTGTCCTGAACGGAGAAGAGACGGGACGTGCCTCAGCAGCTTCCCTGGCATGAGTCACGTCTGCAGCCCCGCCAGTGAAGGAGCAAGGAGGGTTGGGTCTCAGGGTGCGGGGGAGGACAGAGATTTTCAGTGGTTGTCAGAAAATGAGCACAGGGAGGGGTGGGGACTGTTTGGGAGCATTGAAAGCTAGTGAGACAACTGAGGACTGAGTTAATTAACCAGAAGCGAAATGTTCAACATGGGCCAAAAGAAGATTTTTCTTTTTCAGAAACACCTTCCGGGAAAAAGTTCCTTTACAGCTCTTGGTTACAAATTACCATGGTTACACTACCCATTTGACAATATTTCACAGTGAATGTTGTCTGATATCAACCAATGAGTGAAGTAGACACACGAGTATCATCATTCCCATTTTACAGATGAGAAAACTGAGGCCCAGAGAAATTAAACTATCTAAAGTCAGAGAGCCAGAGAGGGGCAGAACTAGGACTAGAACCTAAGCCTCCTAAGCACTGATCTGGTAACGTCATGTAAGTAAAGACACGTCCCATCTGTACTGTCAGCATAATCGTCCATTCTGACTGCTGGGACAGTGATCTGCCTTCCTCGGGTTTCATCTAATCCCTTTATGCTGCATTCGTAACCCATTCTCTCAATTTGGTCATCACCCTTTGTGTCAAAGCCCTTTATTCACATTTATGCTTGATCTCTCAGCTTACAGGGTTCAGCCAGCTGGGTTTATTTTGCACTAAGAGTGTCATTTGCCATCTAGAACCAGGAAAAAAGTCAGGGAAGTAAATTTGCAGCAAACCTAGTTAATTGTTCCCGTTAGTCCCCACGCTGTAATATGTGGGAAAAACATAGCCTCCAAAATTAGCCCCAAAAAGAACTCGGGAAGGAAAGAATCACACTGATGTCAAAAGAATACCAAACTCATCAACTACTCACCCTCTCCTTTGCCTGGGACCCAGGACCTTTGACAATCGGGGGGACACCTGTGAGACATCTGTGTCTTAAAGCAAATGCTGCTGAGTCCTAAGGCCCCACCAAGACAGAGCCCCAGTTTCCACAGAAAAGCAGCCCTTAATCCCCGTCTGACAATGTCTTGAGGGCCTTACAAAAAAAATTTCCAAGAATAATCAGGCTGATGTTGAAGCAGCAAAAGTAAATGAACATCATAGAATTTGGAGGCTAGGAGATAACTTGGGTGCCATCTAGCCCAATAACCCTGATTTTAGAGCAGCAGAAAATCCCTGCCCTGGCTGTTATGGTTGAATCCAGAGCATCTACTGCAGTGCTTGGCACAGAATTAGGGCTCAATAAATATTGGTTCAGTAAATGGATAGATGACATATAGAAGATTGAGATCACTTAGACACAGACGGAGCCAGGATTAAAGGATCTAGAACAATCTCTGCCGTTGCTAATTTAACAATTTTAAGAATTATTGAAATTTTTTTTTCATTTATCTTAGTTCATTTAATCCTGAAAATAACCCCATGAAGTCCTTTGTTACATCCCCTTTCCCTGTGAAGAAACTGAGGCCCAAACTTTGAAGTAACTTGCCCAAAGCCACACGCTCAGTGAGTGGCAGAGTTACAATGTGAACCCAAATGTATCTGAGTTGTCAAGCAGGCTCCACTCCAGCATGCAGCGTCGTATGCAGGAGTCAAGGCAGCCAACGTGTTCTCCTGGCTCTTGGACCATAAGCACAGAATGAAGAGAGACGACCCTTCAGGATTTTCCTAGAAACATCTATACTGGTCCATTAATAGACCTCAAGAATCCAAACATTTCCCAAATTCATGATCAAATCAGACCCACTGGGAAGTGGACTTGTTTTCGGATGCCTTTTTAAAATGCTTTTCCTAAAATGTTCTCCTTTGAGACATTCAAAAATATCCAGTCAGCCCAAACGGGAGTCACCTATGAAGCAATGGGTAAGTCAGCAGACCTAATTGGAGCTGATGAGCCTCAGCTCACGGAGCAAAGCCTGCAACACTCTTTTTAGCGGCTGGTGCAGGTTTTCTCCATTATAAACCCCAAACCGTCCCCACTAGCACTCCAGGTCTTTTAGGATGGAAGCAGTTCCTTACCGGATATCCCCATGAGCCATTCCCTGCCTGGAACTTGGAGTAGTAGCTGCTCCTGCTGGTGGTCCCATAGTTGTAATTGTCAGCCAAGCCATCATACATGGAACCTAGAGGAGAAAGGAAGGGGATTAGGACAGAGATGGCCGCGATCTTCATCCACCCCTCTTCCTCAGCTCATCACTTCTGCATCCAGGTCCACTATGCCCATGGAGGAGACCAGGTCTGAGCTCCTGGAGGAGAAGGTGGGGAATGTCATCTCGCTCTATCTCCACATCCTCTGTAGCCGGGACCAAGAGAAGGGCTACCACAGACTCCTGCAGGGACAGCTCTAAAACTCTCATCCGTCCCCTTCCTGGGAGCCCAATGGTTCCCCTGCTGCTTGGGTAGGTTAACACCTACACATCAGGACTTGGTCTGGAGGGCTTTGGAGCACAGCCATTACAGCCCAGGGAATCAAGACTTCATGTTCCATAGGGACAAGATTCCCACTCGGGCAGGATCCCGACATTCCCAGTCCAGCAGTAGCAGCTGATTAGAGACCTATTCGGGGCAGGACTCTGGATTCAAATCTCAGCCCGGCCCCTAGCAGTGACCAGACATGCTTCCTCCCCTTCTTTCACCTCCAACATGCTCCAGCTGGTGAAGGGGGAGCGGCGATCAACCTCAAAGGCCCAGTGAGGATTAATTAATGCTTTCAGAGTGCTTGGAGACCCACAAATGACAGGCTCCACAGGAGGACAGAGTGTCATTAGGGTTATTAGCGGCAAAGTGGCTTTGCGTCACAGAAAATAGAACTGGATTTGGGGCTCCTAGTGGGGCCAACCCCCTCCTCTCCCTTTCACTGGCCAGCAGGGAGACCAAGGGACAGCTTTGACTCTGCATAAGCTGGTCTGTCCACTGTCCTGCTGTCCTTGAAACATGGCCAGTGGTGACAGGATCAGCCCTTTGCTCACACCTCTCTCCATGCCGAACCTGCCTTCCCTCCTTGGCCACGACCTTCTAATCTTGCCCATCTCTGGAAGCCAAGCTCAAGACCTCACCCACTCCAGGAAGCCCTTTCTGACCAGCTCTGCCCAAGGCAACCTCTCCTGCCTCTAAATACATAGTGTCCTGCTCTCCATAGCCCAAGGTTCGTGCCCTGTGTCGCATTCCCTCAGCTCCACGGGAGCTCCACGAGGAGCAAGCCACGGCTCCGTGGCCTGCCCCACTCTCTTGTCCAGTGATGACCTTGATGGGTGGAGGTGAGTGGGATCTAGTGAGAACCTCCTAACAAGGAGATGCACTTCTTTTCTCTAAAGTGGTGGTCAGATTCCCCCATCAGAAACCCTGTCTAGGAAGAAAGTTGGTTGGAGGGTGATCTCACCTGGCCAAGTTAGCTCCTCCCTATCTGCCACACCCACTCAGACTCCCTAGCCATTGCCTGGGGGAGGGGGGCTGGAATATCTGAGCTGGAAGTAGAGGGAATAGCTGAGGGGCACCTTTAGAATGAGGCAGGGATCCCCACCTGGTGCCACCTCCCCTGTCCAGCGCCAGGTAACCACCCAAAGCCCACAGCAGAGGGTGCTGCCTGCTTCCCTGCACCCCCCCATCATGGACATTAGTGGTCTCAAGCTTTCGGGGGCACAGTTTGCCCTGAGGCCTAGCGGTGTTGCTATTGGTCCTGGTTCTGGTGTCTGGGCAAGTTGCTTGTTCTCTCTGAGCCTCAGTGTCCTCTTCTGTCAAAAGAAGGGGTTGGTCCCTTTCATCCCGTAGGCCCTGTACAGTTCCAGTGTCCCGTGGTGGTGTGAAGACAGTGACACGTGCCTGACTGCATTCAGAGGAGCCGACTCCTCCTTTCCAGAGGCACAGCTCAGTTTACAAGGAAGAAGGGCAGACATCAAAGGCGACACCACTGCCTCATTTGCCACCTGCCTCAGGGTCCTCTGAGAGGCCTCCCTTATACCCCAGGCCCAGCCCTGACTCCGGAAGGGCCATCCTCCTATGAGGGACATCCTGGGACTCTGCTGTGTGACCCGTTGAGCCTCTGGCTTCCTCCAAGATCTCTGTGAAGGGCACACAGCTCTTCCACCTTTCTCCAGCGGCTGCTCCTCTGGCAAGACTGTCCTTATCAGGAAGAGGCTGAAGGCAATCTCGTGGGCTCAGTCACTCAGGACGGGTGCTCCCAGGGAAGGGGGCTGCAGCCGGGCACACTCAGAGTCAGGACCCTAGGTGGCCAACGGCCAGGTCTCATCTGCCTTCCACTCAGCCCGCTTCAATCATTCTTCCAAGGTTTGGTAGGATGGAGTTCACTTGGCTCTGGCCCTGTGAGCAGGTATTTCTCACCAAAGGGCAGGTGTGGGTCAGCCAGCCGCTTCTGGATGGAAAATTTGGGGTGGTGACAGATAGAGCTCTATGGAGCCCCAGGGAGGCCTCCTGCTAGGTGAAGCAGCCCCAGGGGGCTTGCACCAGGCCCTCCTTGCCTGTCTTCTGAGAGAGAACCTGTCAATATGACACTGCTCTCCCCTGGGTCATCAGACGAAACATCTCCTGCCACATCCCACACCTGCCTGCCTCCCTCTCATATACTCTTCTCTGTGTGTAGGTGGAGGCCTCTCTGCCATGGAGGCGGCAGTGGACACATAGAGGCAGAGGCCAGAATGCCCTACAATTCCCAAAGCCAGTCCCCATGTCCAGCATGCATTCTGGTAAAGACAGGTGTGACTGTCACTTGTGGCCAGGCCAAGGCCTGCAGGCCCTTCCAGGCAGTTCCTGAAGGCATCTCCTAAGACCTATCTATAACTAGGGTCTGCTTGGCTCCTGCGAGAATGAGGCTGACATGACACCTGCCTGCACTGCTAATCTGGCAGAAGGTGACAGTACTTGGGGCGCAGGTGGTTGAGAGATGGGAGTCCAGAGCCATCACACACCTGAAATCACAGCTTGTGGTGTGTCAGATAACCAAGGAGCGCTGGGGGCAGGTGCACTCTGTCTGTAGAGCACTGCTCCCACAACTAAAGTGATTTCCCTTCTCTTGACCCTGGGGTGTCTGGCTGGAAAGCAATGACCCTAAAAGTCAAGTTCAACAGCAAGAGCGTGGGTTTCTAATGAGTGTAATGGTGCTAGCTCACTCCTCCACCTGGTCCCTGATGTCTCTAGAGCACACTTCTAGGAAGCCTTTCCTGATGAATGACACCTACTCCCATCTCCATCTCACGCCCATACCAGTCTCCACCACCATGTACTTCAGACGCTCTCTGAAGTGCAAACCATGTCTCTTCTTTCTTTGGGACCTTGAGCTCAGGGCACTGCTCCTGCTGGGTTTGGCCCAAGCTGGCCCTTTGTGTCAACGGCCTTTTCTCCTTTGTCCAACCCGTGTGGTGAACGTGCTCTGATGCCTGGTGCTTAGAGGCTCAGAATGGGGTCAGGCTCTCCTCCCACCCAAAGAGGTCCCTGGTGAGTGGGGGTAAACCAGGAAGAGAAGGGGGCTGCTATAGATCTCAAATACTCAAGGCTACCTCCTTGAGGAGAATTCTTAGTTCAAGGGGGATGGAGGAGGGGCTAGTCCCCAGTTCACCCCACAGAATTACTCCTACCCTCCAGCTACGCATCTGCTTTCCCCCTCTTCTCCCCAGATGGGTGCAAGCACCATGAGCAGGGACATGGTGGCTTCTCGGTGACACTGGCAGTGTGCCCAACCTGTGTGCCATCCTCAGGAGGCATCTGCCCACCCACAGAGCTCCAAGGTCAAGGAGCAAGGCAACACAAACTGCTCTCTCCACACACCTTGTCCAATTTTAAGTCCGTGTTTTAGGGTGTAAGACCATCTCAGAAAATCCACCACTCGGGTGACCAGTGTCCTAGCATGCTGCTGCTCTTTGGTGCCTTAGACAACGACTGGCTGGGTCTCTCTTGTGTCATCCGTGCAACTCAAGCCCTCTCACCTACAAAACCTTTGAAAATGGAGGCAGCTCCTTCTTTAGGATGGGTGGAAATCTCTCTCCAGCAGGGGCAGGCAAGGCTTTGCAGGGATGACTCATCTCTTCCACCTCCAAGCTTTCAAGTAGGTCACACTTACTGCACCTGAAACATTCTTTCTCTTCTTCTCAAGCCCTCCCGCTGCATTCAAAACCTTGCACAAAAATCAGCTTCTCCTAAAGATGACCCCACCCAGCTCTGAGCATTCCAAACCCACCAGCATAGCTACGTCAGCACTCAATCCAGCAGCTGACTCTGCACTGGCTTGTGGGTTCCTTGGAGTATGGCTTCTGTACACTGTGTGTGTGTGTGTGTGTGTGTGTGTGTATGTGTGTGTGTGTGTGTGTGTGTGTGTGTGTGTGTGTGCATGCACTCCTCCCAGAAGGTAGGGCCTGGTCTCCCCAACCAAGATTGGAGCTCCCTGAAGCCAGGAATCTTCACCTTCAGTAGATCCACACTCCACACCCCAACAACAACCTCCGGTTCTACATAGAGAACACCAGCCTCCCTGACCAAGAGGCTGTCCTGCAGACAAAGGTCATCAGGAAACCCACTTTCTCTACTCTCCCTCCCCTCAAATCCTTCTTCCTTGTCACAGGGCGAGCTGCTCAGAACAGATTCTTGCTGACTCTGTCTTCCACAAGGGCGATGCTTCTTCTAGCTTCTTCTACATTTGATAAAGTCCACCCGTCCTTCAGCATGAAAAGTTTGAGTGTGGCTCTTGACCTTTTCCTGGGCATACGTACTGACCAGTAATGCTGAAACAAACTGGGCTGCTATGGCCTGTGTTCTCTCTTCCCCCTCTCCAGCCCACGTGACTCCCTCAGGCTCTGCTGGGACGCGTTCAGGCCCGGCTCTGCACAGTCCTGCTGCTCTTTCTGCAGATCTGTTCATGGCCACCACCAAGCCTGAGGACTGGGCAGAGCGTGGGAGCATCCTGTGGGGACAGGATAGGTGTGGGGGGACAGGGTGGTGGGTTAGATTGGGCAAGGGATGACGGGTTCAGGTGGAGTTCAGAGTAAAACGCTCTCTCCAGCAACTACTACATTAGGTTTGTGTGTGTGCATGTGTGCATGTGTGTGTGTGTATGACAGAGAGACACGGGTGCATGTCACTGTATAGGAGTGATCCCCCATGCTGGGTCTATGTGAGTGAAGGACAAGGGACTGGAACCGTCGTTCTCCAACTTGGCTACACATCAGAATCACCTGAAAGTTTCTGAATCCCTGATGCCTTGCCATTCTTCATACTCACTAAGTCAGTCAGTGGTTGGGGTGGGGTGGAGACTCAGATGTTCCTGTTTTAAATTTCCAGGTGATTCCAGTATGTAGCCAAGTTTGAGAACAGTGGATGAGAAAAATTTTTTTAGTATGTTAGGATGTTTACAAGAGAGACACGATGAGTGGCATGCCTTGAGGGGAAGAGCGTTTTGGCAGTACAGCTGTTGGCGGGCTGGGCAAACCGTGTGCAGAGCTGGGGAGTTATACAGTCTGTTGCCAACGTGTTAGCATTGCAAAGCACTTTGGAGATGATCTAATTCAACCTTGACAGCTGCAGAGACCCAAAGAGAGGCAGTGACTTGTCCAAGATGGCACACCAGGCAGCGGTAGATGCCAGGCTGGGCTCCTGACACAGCACAGCTGCAAGGACACACATGTAACATGTAACGTGTGTGCATGTTACATGTGTGTTCATGTGTGTGCATATGTAGGTGTGTGGTGCTTTGTGTATGCATGCATATGTGCATGTGTGATTTATGTGTATATACATGTGTGCAGTGTGTGCCTAGAAGGAACTTCACATGAAGATATCTTACATTCCTCCATTTTATTTTGTTCAAACATTATATAACTTCTAAGGGTCACGCCCATAGTAGATGCACTTCCCAGACACCTAAACCTAGAACAACTGGCACGCTGATAGTTAGGTTGGTATGGGGTTGGGGGAGGAATTGGTATTTTTTAAAAATCTCTGCCAATAGCTTAGTAAAGGAGCAGGATCCGGAGAAACAGCATTTGCTGCGAAACACCCTAGAATAGCCAGCATTTTTGCATGTGTTGGAACAGGCCAACGGAAATTCTGGCTAAAACCCCAACTTCAAGCCAAAGTACATTGTAAAGAAACAAGAATTGGTTCATTTGAAGTTTAATTAGTATGTTTCGCCAGTGGAACAAGCTAAAGCACACATAGCCATTACCATCTGCAATCTCAGCTTCGGTCTCGAGAAAACAACCCCAGAAGTGATGTCTGTGGTCAGGAAATAACAACTTTCAAGAGACGATAATGAGCAGAGCATTCACGCGGGCAGAGGCTCATGCTGAGACAGAGTCAAACACAAATACAAAAGGCCATCAAAGTGGAGGCTCCTGAGACGAGCTCCTTCACTGTGCAGTCTGCAGAGCTGGCGCAAGCATGTCCCTCCTCCGCTGATGGGGCGGTGAATAGACACAGAAACCACAGAAAGGGAGCAGGCATCTCCCCTGGCCCAACATCCCCTCAGCCCCTATCTCTGATCAGAGAGAAATAGGGGATTAGCAATTGTAGATGCGAAACAGTACTTCTGTGAAGAAGGGAGAGAGAGAACTTCAGGCCAAGGGCTGAAATAAAAAATCGCAGATGTCTAAGCAGGCAGTGGGACAAAGCAGGAATGGTGCTGGTGCTGTTAGGACTTCCCTGGAAGGAGATGTGACAGGTGAAAGGAAGCTCCTTCTCTGAGCTGGGTGTGATCTGTGTTCACAGTAGGTGCAGGGGGAGCATTTGGGTTAGGACAAATGAGATGCAGGTTAAGCTTTAGGAAGAGACTCCAAGAGAAGTTATAAAGATCTGGAAGGTGGATAAGTGCTTCCTTCCCTATCCTCAGAGACGTCATTTCTCTAGCAAAGATCTTTTGTTGGGTGGTGACATCCCCCTGTTTCCCCTTGCCTCCCACACAGTCTGGGAAGAAAAGTATGCCAGACACCCTGACGCACATGCGGACAGCCTGAAAACACAGGCTGTTCTCTGAAGAGCAATACTTCAGAACCAGGTCAAGATGGGAAGGCAGGTTCAGAGCAGCCTCCTTTTCCAAGGTCTCCAGGCCATAGTGGCCACCTTCTGCCTACCCAGGGGCTTCATGACCAGGGAGAGTGCCTGTCGGATCTGCTGTGTTTCAGGGAGGGCATGAATGCAGACAGGCATTTGGTGCCAGGCTCCAGGGGCCCTTCTTCCAGGCCTCAGAGGCTCAAAACTCCCTCAGTGACAAGGAGAAAAGAGCCCTAGCGGGGAGGCACTGAGAAGAAGCCAGGACCAAGGATGGCTGGTCCTGACTGTCCTTCCCGGGGCACAAGGAGCATCGGCTGCTCTTCCGGGCAAACTGTGGGGTGTGGCCAGCCCTTCTTAACTAGGGGAACTTTGGATAGGATTCCAGGGGCTCAAGAAGACCCTAGGCGAACCAACTCTTGGCTCTTGGAAGAGACTAAAGGAGAATTTGAATCCGTCCGGGGGGCGAGGGAAGAGGCCTGGGGCATGGTCCTTCCACATCCCCTGCTCATTCCATTCCAGGAACCAAGACAGACTCCTGACAAGTAAACCAGCATGAGAAAGAGGGAGCAGAGTGAGTAGAGGTGGCCGCAGAGCAAAGAGGGGATGCTTGGGCGTTTCTGATGGAGAGGACAGAGAAATCTGATGAAAACTAAGCCAGATAAACCAGAAACACCAGCTCCAAGTGCCCAAACCGCCTCTTCCAGTGAGGATGCCTCTGGGAAAACCAGCCTTCTTTAGGGACCTCCTGAGGCTGAGGGTAGAGGGACAGGCCCACAGGGCCAGTCTGGAGAGGTAGCCGTCAGCATCAACCCTCCCTGTCTGAAGACCCCTGGGGGACCTTCAGAGGAAAAACAAAGAGTGAACAAACACGACCTTATCAGACAGAAATTCCCCACGAAGACCAAACCCAGAAAGTGCACTCCACGCCGACAGACTCAGCCCATATCCCCACAGGTGGGAAGAAGAAGGAGTCCTTGGGGCACCCAGGGCCGGCTTGAGTTTTCTGGAGCTGTGAGCCAAGAGCTCCAGCTGGGATGGAGTGGGAGTGGGAAGGGGACAGTCAGGTCTTGTGCAGAGAGGACAGTAGGTTGGCTTGAGCTGTGCCCTGGGCTGTAGCCAGAAATGGGGGCATTTTGTTCTTCCAAACCTACTTCTAAAGAGGCTAGGAGGCCGCTGCCAAGGCACCAAATAAAAGGGAAGGAGGCAGGTGCCCTGGAGGCGGCATGACCTTGAGTGGAAATGTGACGAGAGGAGCCGGGAGCCAGGACAAAGGCAAAGAGCAGGCAGAGCAGCAAAAGCCTTTAGGTCTGAGGCCCAGAAGTCCTCTGCCCGCCGTTTTCTCTCCCTCGGCTGTACACGGGGCCACTCAGGAATGGGGGCTAGGGAATGGGTGGGGGGACAGGGGCCAGAGGTAGAAAGTGTGAGGGGTGTGTGTGTGTGTGTGTGTGTGTGTGTGTGTGTGTACGTGTGCGTGTGGTGGGAGAATGGGCAGGATCCGTTTCTTTTGTCCCCTTCCACCTTTTCACTCCCTGCCCTCACTCTTTCCTAAGGCCTGTCTTGATAAATAAGCCTTGATTGACATGTGTTGGTTTGCAGTGGGTAGAGTCTTTATTAGCGTTTTACTAAACTTAGCTAAATTAAATAAATAAACAAACAAGTGGAAGCTTTGCTCACTTGTGTGGAGTTCTTGCCGGGCATCCTTCGTAGGAAAGCGTTGACTGGTCTGTAAGCTCTCCCCTGTCCAGCACTGCCCCTTCCTGCTTGAGTTTCCTGAGTGCGGCCACCTTTCTCCCAGGCTGCCCCGTCGTGGGATCTGGCCCCTAGAGGCTGGAGGAGGGGGTGCCAGGCCCGGAATCCAGCTTGGAAAAGTGCCCTCCAGGGCTCAGCTGGAGGTCTGCCTGGGGCTTAGGGGATTTCCAACCTGCCAGCTCATTCCCTGCTCTCCCCACGAGACACTTGTTTCTACCAAAGCTGGGTGGAGTAGGAAGAATCCGGTGGGGAAGAGGATTTCTGCCTTGGCTCTTGGGGAAAGAAGGCATCCCTAACCCCCTTCCCTGTGGTCAGTGGAACCACTGGCCGTGGGGCGGCCTTCCAGCGAGGCTAGCCTCTTCCAGGAGGCTCCCGATTAAGTGCCCTGAAGTTCCAGGGCCTCGTCCCTGTTCCCTGTGCCTCTCCTGAGCTGCACTCCTGTCTCAGCGACTCTCACCCCGCTCTCGCGCGCACACACGCACGCACGGCCCCACAGGGACTGGGGTTCCCCTTGGCCTGGGCGCTGGGCA
The DNA here is from genome assembly GCA_004027715.1 of Plecturocebus donacophilus. Classification (NCBI taxonomy): domain Eukaryota; kingdom Metazoa; phylum Chordata; class Mammalia; order Primates; family Pitheciidae; genus Plecturocebus; species Plecturocebus donacophilus. The sequence goes on from PVKP010002271.1 coordinate 108,776, forward strand.
TCGGCCGTCAGCTGAAGGCCGGGAGACCAAGCCCAGGAAGGGTGAAGGGTGGCCCACAACCGTTTGCTAGCGCGGGGCCATGGCCCCCAGGACAGCCGAGGAGGGCCAGGATAAGGCGCTGATGCGCAGAGCGGCGTGGGAAAGAGAAAGCAGTCTAGACCCAGGGCTCAGAACACGAGAACCGCTCTCGGGGGATCCTCAGCCTTCCGGCACGCTGGGAGACACTCCTGGCCGAGTCCCGGTGAACCGCCCACCCATTCTTGCCACTGGCGCGCCATGGAGCTCGTGGAGCCGTTGAGGCGGCCTCGGGTCGCGGCACCGGCTGGGAGCTCGGCTGCTCGCGCTCGCGCTGGGCGCGTAGACCCTGCCTGGGGCCCGCGGCCCCTCGCCTCCCGGCACCGCCTTGGTCCGCGCCGCTGGGCCAGGGCGCTCGGGAAAGGGGGCCGGGCCTTTACCTCGATTGGAGTGGCTCAGGGTGGACGACTGGGAAGACTTGGACTTCTGCCGCTTGACGGTCATCATCACCTGCTCCTGCACGCGCTGCCGGCCAGACGTGCCCGTTTTCATCTTTTGGTCCGACGGCAAAGCCAGCGTGGAGTGGTCCTGGTCCTGGAAGCATTCGTACGCCAAGGCGGTCTTGAGCGGCGAGGGGTTCATGGTGGCGGGAGGCGGGCGGCGCGGGCCGGGCCGGGGAGAGCGGCGAGCGCGGCGAGGTGCGGTGCAGCGGGCGGGCGGGAGCGTGCTCTTCTCGCTCTCAGCGGCCCCCTATGGCCATAGAGTGAGTGGTCCGCGTGAGGGCTCCCGGCAGCTGCTCCTGGCGCCTCCACCCTGGCTCGTCCCTCTCTGGCACTGGCGAGGCCCGCCCTCCGTCAGACAGGATATACCACCCCTGCCCGCACCACCCACTCCACCCGGCCGCGCGCCGCTGCCGCTCAGGCGCAGGGCTGCAGGGCACTGCCGCTGGGAGCCCGCGCGCTTGGGGGCAAGGCTGCGAGGCCCCGCGTGGGACGCTGGGCGCCTTCCTCCTGGCTCTTTCTTTCTCTCCCTTCCCCCTCCCCATGAGCCAGAAACGTAGCAGGCCTGGAGGCCCCAGGGAGACGCCCCTCGGTCCTGCTCTGCTGGCTCATTGAGAAAGCCCGTGCTCAGCCCAGGAACAGAGGGAGACCTCTCTCTAGGAAAAAAGGAGTGTTTCTTGACCAGGCTGCCCAGGAGAGCCAGGCGTCCATCTCCCTCTGTGCTGAGGTCATGGCAGAGACCAGCCTTGTCGGTGGAGGCTCCCGGGCTGATGGCAGAACCATAGCTCTTGCCCCAAAGGAGTGCTCCAGCTTATGGGGGCTACCCAGGCGACTCTAAAGCAGCTTCCTCTGAAGAAAGTGCCCCAGGAAGGCCACATCAAGAAGCAGACTCTAGATAACAGAGCACACAGTAGGTGTGCCTTGGTAAAACTGGTGGTTATTTCTTGTTCATGAGTATACCCCAGTAAAACACCACGTTAACAGCAGATCCTCTCTGAAACTCCACACAGAGCCTCTAAAACAATGCCTGGCATAATACTAGGCACTCAAGAACAAATATTTTTAAATAGGTGAATCCTCGAATGCTAGCTAATTTAATGTAAATTAAGTCTAACTTGGATCCTAACCAGATCCTCACTGAAACACTGAAAAGCTGCTTTACCCCAAAAGTCCACTCTGGATTTATTATTATTCTGGGACCTCTATATGCATTCTCCTGTATACACTCACACCCCTGGGGGCACATGAGCAGTGAAGCATCATTCATGTAGCATGCTCCGCAGGCGTGGAGGGAGCCCACATCAGTGAATTCGGTGTGTAACAGGAACTGAGTGCTTTTTAAGGTATTTGCTTTGATGGAAATCTTTCTAAAAGGCATCGAATTCTGTCTTGCCTCCTAAAGCAAACAATACTGAACATACTTGCTGTGCTTCCTAATGCCCTGGGTTTCTCATTCTGGACACGCATTACAGAACTGTGTGATCGCACAGTCTGGTCAGCTTCTTCATTCTGGGGCCTCCGCCTGCTGTGTGACCTCTTGCTGCCATTTGTAGCTGCTGCTCACAGCTCACATGCTTCACTTTTAGCTTGCTCTTAGGGAATTTTATGTTGAAGAAGGATCCAGAAGACTGAATGACTGTCTTGGGGACCACATGAAGGCCACTCATGCACTTCCTGAGATGTGGGTGTTACATGCGGGGAGTCCCAACTTTCCCAAGGAAGGTATTTCTAGTAGCAATTTGCAGAGCAGATTATTGGAAAGCAGATTATAGTTTCCAATAGAAACAGTTTTATTATTGAGGACTGTGTTCCTAAGAACAGCCCCAAGTAAGCCAGAGATGTGACCAAAAACACTTCATAGATGCAAAACACCTGTAAACCTCTGTTATCACTTAATATTGTAAGATTCTGCTTCCAGGGCCCTGGGCTCCATCCAGCCAAGCACTGCATTTCACTGATGAAGAGAGGAGGCAACTTGCTTGGAATGTCACAAAATGTGGCAAAACCTGCATCCTGACCAGGCCTTGTGACTCCTGGCACAGTGCTCATTCCACCACATCATCCAGCTTCCCTTATAAAAGTCCTATAAAATGGGCATTAAAGTACAGTGCACACCGATTATATAAGGGCCCCAATGTACTATAAAGTATACACAGCAGCATATAAAAATACAATTCCATTGTATCACACATTTGGCCTATCTAAAACCTAATATGCCAGCCATAATAAATGTTAATTACGTCTTTAAAGAATGATAATTTTCCTATTCTAGGATATAGAAGGGCCCTGAAGGAGGGGTTAGAGTAGCTCATCTGCCTATAAAAGGCAAGTCCATGGAAGTTGAACTGATTATCTTTAAAATCATCTCCAGGTATGAAGTTCAGTTTTTCTACCTACTTCTCTACTATGTTAATATTGACATTATTTTGACATTGATAGCAATAGCCCATATTTACTATGCTCCTACACACACCATGCCTACCAACCAGGCATGGTTCTGAGCCCTGTACATGAACCACATCATTTAATTCCTTACAATGACCCTATGAGGTGGGCACCATCATCCTTCTTTTTCAGATGAGGAAACGGAGCTTCCATGAGGCCACCCAGCTGGTAACGGGCAGAGACAAGGCAACTGCGATCCAGAGCTGGACACTCAATGGCAGTAACAGGCTGCCTACTCGAGATTTCCCTGTGACAAGTAGATCCTTTTCTGGATGGGTCTTTTAACAGCATCCATTCCCATCACAGGGCATGAAAGTCAGGCCAGCTGGGGTCCCGATCTAGTTGTGTCGCTAACTAGCTTCATGTTAGATAAGTGCCTTCCTCTGTCCCTCACACCAATCTGCAAAGAGAGGAGTAAAATAGGTGGCCCCCAAAGTCCACTCTAGCCTAATACTCTATAATTCTGAGGTCAACTGTGGGAATTTGTAGAGCAGGACATCTTGAATCAGGTCCTTTGGACAGAGGAGGAGAGGAAAGGGCAGTCAGGTTACATATTCTGGGCTACGGTGAGGGAGGTGTACTCAGGCTGGGAGGATCAGTTTGGGGCTCAGGTGTATGTATGGTTTTGAGCCAGCAGGCCAGTGTTGTTTCCATCACCTCTCTCCCTCTTCTGCCTGCCTGAGCCCCACGCTATATGAGGCCTGTCTCAGAAATCAACCAGCAAGGAGGCTAACACTCCTGAAGTGACGAAAAGAAGTGAAGGAGGCACAGTCGCATGATCTGAGCTCTGAAATGGCATGCTTTCAGGTGACTGTCAAAACATATATCTAGATGGTAAAATTCTAATGGATATAGGTTGATTTTGACTTGGAAGGTATTGGGGGTAGTCAGGGGAAACTTCCTGAAAGAAGTTAATTTTGACTTGATTCTGAATTAAGATGAGTATATTTTCATCCTTAAAGGAATGAGTGCACATGGGCTTCTAATTCTCTTTGCTGCCTGCCCTAAAGCATTAACTGTGACCCAGATTTCACTTTCAACATTCAGGCTCCCAGACTTCACATCCTGTCATCTCTATGTTCATTAAAAAGTGAAATATGAGTTGATTTATTCAACAAGTATTGGCTGAGCCTCTGCTATGTGACAGACCCTGTCCCAGGTACTAAGATACAATGGTGAGGAAGGCAAAGTTCCTGCCCTTAGAGTTTACTGTCTTTTTTTTTTTTTTTTTTTTTGAGACAATCTGTCACTCTCGCTCTGTGCAGTGGTGCAATCTCGGCTCACTGCAACCTCTGCCTTCTGGGTTCAAGCAATTTTCCTGCCTCAGCCTCCTGAGTAGCTGGGATTACCAGCGCACGCCACCATGCCCAGCTACATTTTGTATTTTTAGTAGAGACAGAATTTCACCATGTTGGTCAGACTGGTCTCAAACTCTTGCTCTCAGGTGGTGATCCACGCACCTCGGCCTCCCAGAGTGCTGGAATTACAGGCATGAGCCACCGTGCCCAGCCTAGAGCTTACTTTCTGCAGAGGAGAAAAAGGAAGGCTGGGCCAGGGGTGGGGGCTGGCTCACGGAAGGCTGAGAGGAGGTCTCTGGGGCTCCTGCTGCTTCTAAGAGTGTCTGGGCTGAATCTTCTTGCTCAGTTTCCAGCCCGCAGGTAAGGGGACCAGCTCCAGCTGAGCCCCTCCCCGATGCAAATCCCTCAGGGATGTGGGAGAGGTGGGCTTTCTTTCTGGATCCCTGTGCTTGCCGGGTGGCACCACCTTACTCCTCCCAGTCCCTCTGCAACTGATATTCCTGGACGGCGACGAGGGGGCCAGCTCCCTGTTGTGAAGGCTTTTCTGTATGAGATCCTTTGGCCGGTTAGCAGGCTTCTCAATGGCTGCTCAACTCAGTAATCTTATGACCTTCCCTGATGAACTCACATTGCCCCCTCCCCAGTCTCTAAATCACCTCTGTCTTCTCTCCTGTGTTATTTCATTTTCATCCTGGCGCCCACCCCATGCAGCCACTGCCCCTTACCTCTGCATATTTGCTGTTGCCTCTGTGTGGAACACTGTCGGTCAGTTACGTAAATATGTATCGCATGCCTGAAGGGGCTAGACGCAATGTCAACCCTGGCGATACAATAATGAAAAAGACCAGATCTTGCTCTCATGGGGCCTATGTTCTAAAGAGGTAGACAAACAGTCAATTTGTAAATGATTGCAAGTTATGTTAAATGCTACAAAAGAAACAATGAACGGCTTAGAGGCTGCGGAGAGGGACAGCTTTAGCTCTGGTGGGCAGAGTTAGGCTGAGACTTGAAGCGTGAGAGGCTGCTGCCCGTCTCAGGGGTGGGAGAAGGGGCTCTGGGCAGAGGGAACGGTGAGTGTACAAGTCATGAACCTGGCATGTCTTCAGAACGGACAGACCAGGCAGACTGGGCAGGTGGGCATGAGCTGGGCAGGTGGGCAGTGCTATCCCGTAAAGCTTTCTTTGATTATGAAAATGTTCCCTGTCTGTGCCAGCTATTTACATCAGTTGAAATTGCATAAAGGAAACATTCAGTTCCTTAAACATACCAGCCCCATTTTAAGGGCTTGGTAGCCACATGCCGATAGTGGCCACTATATTGGCCAGTGCAGGATCATGGGGGAGCTTAGAAACTTCTGTCTGGGGGTTGAATTCTATTCTAAGACCAATGACAGGCCACTGAGAAGTCTTAAGCAAGGGGGTGACAAGCCCCTCCTACCTCCTGCCTCAATGCCATGTATCAATCCTACCTACCCTCGGGGAAGAGTCTCCAAACCAAATTCAAGACCTCCCCTGGGGCCCTTTGTACCCGGTGCTGACTGTGTTCTAGCCCTTGGCCACTTTGTTATACTCACATGGCCACAAGAGCTGGAGCAGGCCGGGGGAGGGGATGTGTGCTATTCATTTCTGTTTCCTGCCTGTTCACACAAGTACTCATCAGGTGCTCAATAAATGTCTTTGTTAAACTGAAGCCGCCATCTTGCTCTGGAGCAAGGCCATGTCCCAGACCCTTCCCAGGTCTCTGGAGTGGTTTGAGCTCTGGGCATCCTGGCCAAGCTTTTGCCTTTCTCAAGGCCAGTTTCCATTAAGACCGCTGTCCTCATCTCCTGCTAGTAGGGATGCCCTCAGGAACACACACACAGACCCTCCTCATCCCACTGAGCTTCCACAGAGCACAGAAGACCTGCCCTTCTCATTTCTCAAGGAAAATTCATCAGCACGTCAGAATTCATCCAACCCACTGCCCTGTCCTGGGCATCTCAGGAAAAATCAATCCAGGAAGTCATCTTCACAAGGATCTGGACAAACAATGCCTCATAGAAACCCTGGGATGACTCCTTCCAGAATCCCAGACCCTCACTGCCCTCAGGCTACCAGGGCAAGAATGGACCAGACTCCCAGCCTGACTCCTGATGTGATATATGCCACTGCAGGTACCAGACTGCCAGCCATTATGCCTGGAAAGTGGAGACAGTGCACAGAGAGTTTCCCAGCCATGGACAGGGAAATGGGGCCTACTGGGGCAGGGGTGAGAACAGTAGGGGCCACTCCCCCAGCCCTTTGGCAAGCACCCCAATTAGAGGATCAGGGTATGTGACCATAAATCTCCAATTCATGAGGGTGGGGGCGAGAAGGCTGGCCTGTGCCCATTCACACCAACCTAGCTCTGCTCTGGAAGGAGCTGAGGGGGACGTGCTGACAGTGGGAGGAGAGAGACAGTGAAGGGGCTGGTTACAGAGGCCCAGAAAGGAGGGTTTGATGAGTCTAAGGCGTGCTGGGCTAGGCCAGCTAAGGGGCGAGGCCAGGGTGTGCCCCAAGGGCTCCTCCACATGCCAGAACGCTCTCAGAGCTGCCCTTCTGGTCTCTCTGGGTGGGGTGGGTGGGGTGGAGTTGATGAATAACAGCAGGACCCAGCCCTGTGCTGACTGGCTGCTGTCAGCACTAGATTCGCCCTGGGTCCTGCCCCTCTGCCAACCCAAATTCTAGTTCTGTCTCCCGACGCTGGCATGCCAGGGTCCTGCCTCTTTACCCACCCTTTCTCCCTGGCCAGCGGTGCTGTTTTGTGCCTCCCCTGGAAGGATGAGGGCCCCAAGCCTGGGCCACAACCTCAGGATCCTGCTCAGCCCCCCAGCTCTCTCTGGGACCAAAAGCCATTTCACACAGACTCCAAAGTGTGTCTAGTGGGACAGACTGGGAAAATAAGAACAGGGGCTTTGGGCCAGGTGCAGTGACTCACACCTGTAATTCCAGCACTTTGGGAGGCTGGGGAGGGCAGATCATGAGGTCAGGAGATTGAGACCATTCTGGCCAATATGGTAAAACTCTGTCTCTACTTAAAAAAAAAAAATACAAAAATTAGCTAGGCATGGTGGCGCATGCCTGTAATCCCAGCTACTCTGGAGGCTGAGGCAGGAGAATCACTTGAACCTGGAAGGCAGAGGTTTCAGTGAGCCAAGATCATGCCACTGCACTCCAACATGGTGACAGAGCAAGACTCCGTCTCAAAATAATAAGAAGAACGGGGCTTTGAAGTCAATAGACCAAGCTGTGCACCCCAACTTTGTGACTGCTAGCTGGGTGACCTGGAACAAGCCATCTAGCCTCTCTGTATCTCAGTTTCCTCAGTCATAACATTAGATTAGTAACACCTACCTCACAGGGGTCTTAGGACCACCAGTGGGTATTATACATAAAATGCCTAACAGTGTTTGATACACTGTAGGTTTCTAATAAAGATGCAGACATTCTTCCTTCCTCCAGCAGCACCGCCTAGCCTGCTGTCTAACTGCCCTCCCTCCCACACTCTCCCCTTTTGACATATTTTCCAGGGTCAAATTCCCAGCTCATGCCCTTCCTTCCTAGTGTCAGGGCTTTCAAGCATTCTTCCTTCCCTTGAGAGCAGTGCCATACCCCACTCCGGGGTCCACTCATAGCCTCTCTCCTAGCACCCCCGCCTCTCATCCTCTCCCCCTCCAGCATTTTTGTCTGCAACTGTGGCTCTGCCATTATTGCCTTTGGAGACTTCAGAAGTGCAGAGGTGGAAGGGGCCTCAGAACCCAGCCCTTTGAGCCCCTGCATTTGTCAGAAGAGGCAGATGAGTACAGGCAGGCATGGTGACGTGGTCTTGCGAACCCCTGGGTATCTGGGTCCGGGTTTCCTCCTTCTTCCTTGGCAAGTGGATGGGGGAGGGGGCTTGGTGACAAGCTTGAGCCTTAAAAGGGAAGCCGAGGCCGGAGAGGCCTCCCAGAGGCGGTTCCTGCAGGCGCCCCTGCTGCCCTGTGCTGGAGGCGTCACTGGTATTTGGGAGGTGGAGCAGCAGCGCAGGGAAAGGCCGTGGGAGCCACAGAGCTGGCATCAGCGTGGGGTGTGTGGCGGAGCGCTGAGCAGGACCCTGTGCTCACTCTTTTTCTCGGTCTCACAGTCACCGGCCCAGCCCCAACCCCAGCCCTGCACAGCCTCGATGATAATTTCATGAGTCACCTGCCCTTGCCTGCAGACAAGGCAGCCACACCCAGGGCAGCTGGCACCCTAGCCAGGGTTTCTGCTGTGAGCTGCTGGGCAGGCAGCCTGCCAGGCCACGACGGCCACTGATGGGGAGCCAAGATGCTCCAGCGCCTCGGGCCAGGCCAGGAACCTGCTGAATGGCAGAGCCTCCCGCCTGTGTCACCCCATTGCTACGGCCAGGGCCTCCTGTGGAACACCTCGGCCAGGTGCCTTCTTATTAGGATCACCAATAACAAGCAACGGGCCGACACCTGCCCCATCTGTGTTCAGTAAAGCCCTGGGCTTCAGGCTACTCCCAAAGGGTGGGAGTCTCCCTCTGATGGGGCTTGAGTCTGGAGCCACAACGGGTGACTCGCGGCTCTCTCAGCCAGACACAGCTGGGACTTCATCGCTGACCCTTTGAATCCCATCATGGCTCTGCCCTTTGAAGCCCAACTCAAATGCTCTCACCTCCCCCACAACCCTCCCAGATGTCCCCAGGTGGGGCTGACCCCTCCCTCCCTGAGCTCTCAGAGGGACTTGTACCTCCTTTGCCACTTGGTGCATCATGGGAAGTGCTCAGGTGCACTGTGCATTCTTGGCTTCACCCGCAGATCCGCCACAGTGCTCTGAATATCAGAATGACTCAACAAACATCTATACAGTCGATCCACAGTCCACTTACGTATTCTGTTACGACGTTCCTGGGACCAGATGCCCCTCTTGGCACCTTTCCGCTCACGTCCCCTCTGCTCTTTCTAGGCCATATTATCCTACTGGACACCGCCCACCAGGCCTTGACTTAGGCCCTGCTGGGGTTGGAGCTGGGCCTGAACCCATTTTGACGAAGAGCCCTCAAGGAATTGGGGGGTTTCATGACACCCTGACCTCCCAGCCATCTCCAGCCTCAGCGTTCCATGGTTCACCGCAGCTGCCAAGGGAGCAGGGTAGGGGGCACAGCAGCCTGGGCAGAGCCTGAGAGAGCTGGGAAGAGCCCCTCTCCTGCCTTCCAAAGGGGCTTTGTGATGATGCTTTGTGTTGGCCATTCCTAGCCGTGGACTGGCCTGCTCTGAGAGTCCCTTTTGTCCAAGAAAGACCCTGGGTAACCAGTATCATGCATGGTTCTGTCCCCAACTCTACTGTCTTAGAAGCTGATCAGTCAAGCAGGGATCACTGGGATTGGATTGGTAAGAGGGGTCAGCTCATCAGCTCAGTGTTCTTCTCGTGACCCCAACCCCCAGCTTAGGACAAATAGGCCTGCCTCAGCTCCAGAACTCAGGCTGGGGGTAACAGGGACCAGGTGTTGGGGAGACTGGGCAATGTGACAATTGAGACAGAAGGTGGGGGCCTTCTAGGAGGCTTGAATACTGGAGACCACTGAAATTGGGAAGGTGAGTTTGTAGTCCATGGAAAATAGTTTTGTTTTTACTGCTGCAAAGGGAAATCATATGCTGAGTCCCAAAAACAGTCAGGACTTTGAGGGTTCCTTGCGGTTTTGATGATTTTGCCTCTACTTTCACCTTTTTGCACACAGGACCATGATAATGTTTCAAATCTATCTAGTTCCTTACAGTCTGCCAAGTGGTTTCCAGCCCTTCATCGCCTGGGATCTGCCCATCTATTCCCTGAGAATTGTGGTCATCCTGTTATCATCCCATTATAAGGATGAGGGGACTGAGGTTCAGAGAGGGTATGTGGCTTGTCCAAAGTCACCACTGTTTTGTGGCAGAGCTGGGCCTCAAAGCTCCGAGCCCACTGCTTTTCCTCCATGCTTCACCATACGTGCCGCAAGATATTTCTGGGCTGGAGTGAGCTGCTGTGACACGCAGTCTTCAGGGAACACTTTATTTTCATGAATGGCCACCCACCAATAAAGGTATGTCCATGTCCTAACCCCTAAAACCTGTGACCGTGACCTTACTGGGAAAAGGGTCTTTGCAGATGGCATTCAGGGAAGGATCTTGAGTTGAGATTATCCTGGGTTTAGGGCAGGTCCCCAATCCAATGGCAGGAGTCCTTCCAAGAGAAAGAGGGACACTGGAGACAGAGAAGAAGGCCACGTCTTACAGAGTTATGCTGCCACAGCCAAGGAATGCCCAGAGCCTCCAGAAGAACCTAGCCAGGCCGATACCTTGATTTTGGATTACTGGCCTCCAGAACTGCGAGCAAACACATTTCTATTGTTTTAAGATACCAAGCCAGTGCTAATTTCTGCAGTAGTCCTAGGAAATTGATAGGACATTAACCCTGAAACTCCCATTCACATGGCATGAGCTGTCAGTCTCTCAGCAAACCCTCTCAGCATGTGGCCTAGTGGGCGTGTGAGATTTGTGAATGGTTTGGGGGGCAGTACCAGAGTGACATCGTCCCTCAGCAATGGTCTGTGTGAGGACCAGCTGGCTCCTGCCCAGCACTGGATGGCCAATCTCTTGCTCCTTTGCCCTGCCCCCTTCAGCCCCCGCCTTTATGTCTGGTTTCACTCCACACCAAGAAAAGAATGATGCCCCCACGGCCCTGGGAAAAGTGAAGCAGGCATGGGCTACATCACCATTCCTCCAGGAGGAATTTATGAAGCCAGTTACGCCTCTGCCAGGAAGTTGGGGGGGCCCAGCCCCTAATAACTGCCAGCCTCTCAGCCCTGGCAGCCGTCATCTTCATACTTCCCCACTTAATGGGATGTCTTGAGGCAGTCAAAGGCAACACAGTCACAATTAAACATAATAAGAAAACATAATAGGACTTTGTCTTTCCATGGGGCCTTTCATTCTGAGAGCTCAGGCAGTTTTATGAGCCTTGGGAGGCCCCCTGTTACTTCCCTTACAGAAGGGTAAACTGAGGTACTACCCAGGAAGAGCACCAAAACAGGGCTCTGGTCAAGTTATTAACCAGTGCTACTGACCCAGAGCTTAATTCTGAAGGTCCATCTAGCTCCCTTGATGGCCAGGGCCACCAGGCTTCAACAGGAAGCTTAGTTTTTTTTTTTTTTTTTTTTTTTTCAGAAAGTTCTCAGGATTTGTGGTGTCTTCTTAGAAATGGTCAGAATGGGGCTCAGACAGCCTGCCCAGCCTGATGGGGAGTAGAGGATTGGTGGGGCAGAAGGCGGGTATTGAGGCAGGAAAAGCACTGCACTAGGAGTCCTTAGTACTCACTCTAGCTGGGACAAAGCAGAGTTATGGGCATGGGTTGGCTACCAATGCAGAGTTATGCTGCGTGGCTTTGGACAAGCCACTTGCCCTCTCTGGTTTCAGTTTCCTTGCTTGTAAAACGAGGAGGTTGGAGTAGACGCTCTCAGTCAGTACCTCTCAAATCCTAATGCACACTGAATCACTAGGAATCTTGTTAAAATGCACATTCTGATTCAGCAGGTCTGGGGCGGGGCCTGAGGCTTTGCATTTCCTGCAAGCTTCCAGGTGATGTGGATGCTGCAGGTCCTCTGACCACACTTAGAACAAGTCTCAGAACAGGTCACTCAGCCATGAGCTGTAAATGCCATCACCTCATCCTCTTCACTTCCTCAGGGGTGCTGTTTGGAGAACAAACGGGCTAACATGGGTAAGAACGCTTTATAAGCTATAAAGTCCTGTACAAATATGTTTTCTAAAAAGATCACCAATACATGATTAAGACTTGATATTTGATGCCAAAGAACTCGGTTCAAGAGCCTGGTCTTGGTGAGCCTATGACATGGGGTAATAAACCTACCTCATGGGCTTGTTATGAGGACTAAGTAAAACAGGATCATGGAGAGCAGCAACAGAACAGCAGATCTTGTACACGAAGACACCCAGTAGCCATTCTTCCTCTTAATCATGGTCCCACGTGCAGGGTGGGAACCCATCAGCAGGAAGCGGATGCCTTCACTCTCACCTGCTTTTGTCCCTGCCATACTGGAGTACACCCGTTGGGTTGTGACATAATGGTCATTTGGTCTCCAAGGTCCCCCCCGAGCTCCTCCACTTTCCTATTGTCCTAGAGGCTGGACCAGCAGCTCCTTCTGCCCAAGTCCCCTGATTGTGCCTGGGTCCTCCACTCGGAGCTGCTGCAGAATCTGTGAGCACAGCTCCAAGGGAGCATAGCCACCTCCCCACCCCGTCTCTGCGCCTGCTGCTCCTGAAGATGCCCTGATTGGGTCAGGAAGGAGGCTACCTGGCTCAAGTCACAGGGATGCACATTTCATTTTTCTTGGAAAACTGCCTGCTGCTTGAATGTGTGTGGGAGTTTGTCAGAGCAGTCTCCTCTGCAATGGAGTAAGCTTGTGGGCACAGCCTCCCACCCCCATCCAGGCCTTGGTAACAATGGGGACTCCTCCAAGCACTGGATTTTCCTGTCCCTACCCTGTCCCCCAGCATGAGCCACTTGCAGGGTGGACACTGTGACACCAGAAGTGGCAGCATACAGCCTCCTGGAGAAGGTTTCAAGTGTAGACTCTCTCCCAATCAGTGGCAGTGAAGTCTGGTTATGTCTAAACAGAACAATTACACTAATTGCTATTTGTGCTAGTTACACTGTCATCGTTGGTTCGAGGATAGGATAGGCATTAGTCACCCCACCTGGCCAAGGAACAGCAGCCTACTGCAGGCCAGAGCCCAAGCCACTGAAGAGGGAGGACCCAGAATGCAGCTCAGATGGCCCCCGGATGCCCGCCAAGTCGTGTTTGAGCCTAGGTCTACCACGCAGCACACTCCAGGCCTTTAGGAGTCTCTGACCATGATTAGAAGATCTCTTCGTTTCTAGGTATGATTAAGGTTTATGGATGCACAAAGTTTACATCATATACTTAAGTGTGCAAAAAAACAAAAAGAGTAAATTACTTTATTGTCTATACCCAATGCTACTGAACTCACAGGCCCCCTTTCTGATGATGCTAGTGAATCAATAGTAGAAATCAAACCAAATTGCCCACTAAAGGAAACTGGGATTATTATTACTATTATTTTGTTGACATGGAGTTTTGCTGTGTTGCCAGCCTGGATTGCAGTGGTGTGATCTCGGCTCACTGCAACGTCCAACTCCCTGGTTTAAGGATTCTCCTGCCTCAGCCTCCCAAGTAGCTGGGACTACAGGCACACGCCACCACACCCAGCTAATTTTTTTATTTTTAAGTAGAGATGGGGTTTCACCATGTTGGCCAGGATGGTCTCGATCTCCTGACCTCATGATCCACCCACCTCAGCCTCCCAAAGTGCTAGGATTACAAGTGTGAGCCATGGCACCTGGCCTGGAATTATGCATAGAAACAAACCTCTTGGATTCATTCAAAGTGATTTGGGGATGTAGTCAATTCAGAATCAAAACTGCCTATAGGGCTGTCCCTGCACATCTAAAGGGGCTTCTCCACTCACCCACCCCGGTGCCTCCTGCCCCAAATGCTCATTCATGGTTTTAGGAGAGTGGGGTCTGCCCACCACCCTCTGCCCTCTGCTTTCTGAGCCTTCTGTGTTGTCTGAAGTCTGGGTGAGACCCCACTCCATCTCCGTGCTCGCTGGTCCTAAAGAAGCTCCTAGTCCTTCTTGCGACAAGAACTCCACCCTGGCCTGGGTGTGCCACCCTGTAGCTCCTGGTTGTCTCCTGCCCCATCACGGAATCCCTGGCAAATCTGCCAGTCAGCACTCTCAGCCTCTTGTGCAGCTCCCTTGGGGGCATGTAGAAACTTCTATATGTCCTGCATGCCTCTGAAAGGCCACAGGCAGTCAAGCGACAGCTCAGGACCACCTCCCTCATCACCTCTCTTGGTCCCTCTCTTGGTCATCTGTGATCTGTTGCCCTGTCCCTTTTTGGAGTCTAGTGGCTCCATGGGGACCACGAGACTTTTCTGAGAGCCTAGCGATTTTCTACGTCTATATCCTTAGAACTTATGAGTAAGGTCCCTGCCCTGGAGTCTCCCACCAACTCTCTTTGGGTATTTCTACCCGTAATGATACTTTCTTCCTCTTGCTGTGAGCCTCGTAGTAGAGGAGGAGGGCAGGACACTCACGTCCGATCCCTTTATCCTCCCCCCACAGCCTGCCCTGTCCCTTCTCCCAGGTTACAGGAGGGTTTTCTCTCTCTTCCTGTTGGTGGAAGCTTCTTTCCCCTCTTCTATATCCTTCCTTAGCAATAAGCCTGCTGGCTTAGCCTAATCATAGAAGAACTTTAGGGAAAGGAAGAAAAGAAATCTGGATTACATCAGGAGACATTTGAAAATCATCAACCACGTTATTCAGAAAACTCATAGCAACCAGGGGTAGAGGAACGAGCTGGGACTTGGAGTCAGAAGGACTGGTTTCTGTCCCAGCACTGCTCCTTTCGTAGCTCCGCCTTTTCAGAAAGAGCGTGCCCTGACAGTGACATGGACCTTTGGGGGTCCAGCTCACCTGAACTGCTCCAAGCAGTAACCCTGAATATGGAATCGGGACTGTGTGCTAAGGAGCCTCTCTGGGTAGCGGGGAGCCTATTTGTCTTCCATGTTGTCTGGTATACAGAGAACCCCGCTTCAGAGAGAGAGAGAGAGAAGCAGAACCACAGAGAGAACAGAAGAGACAAGTGAGTCTTGGCAGACATCCAGCCCCTGATTCTCACTCGGGTGGCCTCGCGGCATCCTGGTGTTTGGGACCCGTGATAACTAATAGTAGACTCTTTGGAGCAAGGGAGGGGCCTGGTCCCTGGGGAATAAAAACAGGGACAGCACCCCATTTACCAGGTGATTCCACACAACCTGGCTCTCAAGATCAGACGTGACCTCCTGGCCGCCAGCCAGTGTCCACCCTCTCCCAGACACTGCCTGTGGACACTTCCCTGTGGACGAAGCCTCTGTGAATAATGAATCATCCTGGACTCAGACGTGGGAGCGCCACGGTACAAGGAGTCTGGCAGTGACGGGAAGAAGAGCCACATGGCCTGCTGGGCTCCTCCCGTCGTAGGATCTGGTTCTGAGGCACGGTTCTGCCTCGGTGTCGGTCAAGGCAGAGGGATTAGCTCTCCACCTGCCTCCCTCCCTGCAGCATTGCCACGGAGGCAGCTGGATCAGGATTGAGCAACGGGCACGAGCTTTCCCAGACAGAGCGGCTGCCATGTCGAGGGTCCAAGGCCGGCAGAGTGGAGGGCTGCAGGGTCCCTGCGGGCTCCTGGACACAGCTGTTTGCCGGGAGAAGACTGGCCATGTCTGCATACTCCTCCAGACCAGTTTCCCGTCCCTAGTCAGGCCTCTTCATTCCAGCCAATGGTTCTCAAACTACAGAGCACGAGAATCATCTGGCAGTACTTCTTTCAAAAGGCGTATTTCAGGGAACCACCCAGATCTAGGCTGAGGCTCAGGAACATGAACTTTTAAGGAGCCCTCAGGTCTAGCTAAATAATTACACATTTTTTGCCTGTTGTGGTGGCTTATGCCTGTAATCCCAGCACTTCGGGAGGCTGAGGCAGGCAGATCACAAGGTCAGGAGTTTGAGACCAGCCTGGCCAAGATGGTGCAACCCCGTCTCTACTAAAAATACGAAAAAATTAGCCAGGCGTGGTGGCGCGTGCCTGTAATCCCAGTTACTCAGGAGGCTGAGGCAGGAGAATTGCTTGAACCAGGAAGGCAGAGGTTGCGGGGAGTTAAGATTGTGCCACTGCACTCCAGCTGGGGCAACATAACGAGACTCTGTCTCAAAAAAAATTATTATTATTGCTATTGTTATACATTTTTTATTGTGGTAATATATGCAAAACATAAAATTCACCATTTTAACTATTTTTAAGTATTCAATTGAAGGGCATTAGTACATTCACATTGTTGTGTTTCTCTCACTGCCATCCTTCTCAGAATTATTTCATCATCACAGACTGAAACTCCGCAGCCATTAGAAAAGGACTCCGGTTTCCTTCTCCCACTAGCCCCTGACGCATCATCCTCTATAAATTCGACCACTCTCGGCAACTCATACAAGTGGAATCACACAGTGTTTGTCTTCTGGTGACTGGCGTATTTCTCTTAGCATAATGTCATCAAGATTCATCCTGCTGTGGCACGTGTCAGCGTTGCATCCTTTTCTGCCATGTGGATCGACCACATATTGTTTACCCGTGCAGCGCTCAGTGGCAGCGGCTTGCTCCCACCTTTTGGCTGTAGCGAGCAATGCTGTGATGAACGTGGGTGGACAAATCTCTGTTCAAGTCCCTGTTGTCAATTTTCGGGGTACACACCCAGGCCTTTCTCTCGCGTCTCCCTCTGCCATTTCATCCTGTTTACTTGCATGACCTAGAATGCTGTCTTGATTCCTGTCTTCCAAGCCTCATTCTGTTTCCCTTGCCTCGTCTAAAGCTCTCTGAATCTCGCGTCCCTAAGGCCAGCTTGGGAGGCAGCACCGCGGAGGCCACAGGCCCCGGGGCTGGACCAGGGGCTCCGCGCCTGTCTCAGAGGCCCACCAGGCTGTGTCCTCCGACTGCTTACCTAACCGCCCTGACTTAGTTTTGCTCTCTGTAAAAGGAGTCAGGAAAACGTGCTTGTGGGATCATTTGAGAGGGTTCAGTGGGAAAGGCCGTATGAGGTTTCTGGCACAGAGCAGGTATTTAATAAACGATGGTGGTGGCTGGAGTTTTTTCAGAAAGCTTTTCCTGACAGGGTAGATAGGAGATGTACCCCTTTGCAAAGCAAACTGCACTCAGAGAAGACGCGTCAAATCAAACCCCCTCTCCTCACGGAAACAACCCTAAGGTTTCTGCCACTGTACATTAGTATGAGTTAGTAGCAGGCAAACTCCTGGAA
Source organism: Plecturocebus donacophilus (assembly GCA_004027715.1). Taxonomy (NCBI): domain Eukaryota; kingdom Metazoa; phylum Chordata; class Mammalia; order Primates; family Pitheciidae; genus Plecturocebus; species Plecturocebus donacophilus. The sequence goes on from PVKP010002271.1 coordinate 125,961, forward strand.
TTCAGCGAGTTATGTTTTCTGAGTATTTCCATTTCTCTTGCTGTAATTTAAATACATTTCATCTTTTTTTGTCCTCAGTCATTTCCCAGAACTCCTGCTCAGAATTCTCTGGCATTTTTTTTCTAAGTGCCTTTTAGGACTTAAGAACCTGATACATCCCCAAACTCCGACAATTAGAGTCAAAAGCCAGAAACCCAATTCTGTGTGCTCGTGGCCAGCCACATTCCAGGGAAGAGCACCGAGGCTAGCGGAGAAGGAGGCCACAGGCATCCAGGCAGGACTTACTCGCAAGAGGCGAGTCAGGAAACAATACGAGACACCTGTGACTCATCCGCTTTGTATCAAAGCAAGTGGAGGGTGTGGGCAGAGCTGATCACGTCAGCATCAGCAATGTGAAAAGAAACAGCACAGCGACTAGACACACAGACTGTGGAGGGAGAGGACAGCAAGGAAGGAAGACAGCCTGAAAACAGGTGAGGAGTCCAGGCTGGAAGAAAACCTGAGCTGAAAACAGAAACAAATTTCCCACCAGTGCTTCACGTGTCAGCGTATGCATACAATATAAATTCAAAGACTAGATAATTATAAAACTCAGTGAGATGAAGAGATTGCAGGGTGAGGAAAACAAACGGAAGTAGATACAATGACATAGCGAATCAACTAGTTAGAAACTACAACGAGCGCGTCCAAAAATAGGATGGCCAAAGGAGAGGCCTGAAATCTTCACAGCCAGTGAGGGGAAATCAGAGGCAGGGATGCGAGCAGCTCCAAGG